>JACEFZ010007225.1:45000-211413 GCA_014155875.1 Cepaea nemoralis | reverse complement strand
ATACTCTGTTGTTCTCCTATACTATGTTGTTCTCCTATACTTTGTTGTCCTCCTATAGTCTGTTGTCATTATATAGTCTGTTGTCATCCTATAGTCTGTTGTCATCCTATAGTCTGTTGTCATCCTATACTCTGTTGTCCTCCTATACATTGTCGTCCTTCTACACTGAAAGGTTTACTCTAGTCTAAATTGTTCTTTCTGCCCTTCAAGAAGCCTGGCAATACTTTTCGTCTTGATTCTGACAATTATTCATTGATTTCTTCTCTTAAGCTATGTCACGTTTGGAGTCTTCATGAAATCCTACAGGACTGTGGTGGACGCCTTTGAGTCATTGCTGCTGATAGCCCTAGGGAAGATGGAATACAAGGTTGTTGTTGTTGTTGTTGTTGTTGTTGTTGTTGTTGTTGTTGTTGTTGTTGCTGTTGCTATTGCTCCTTGGGTTTTGGTTGTTCACTCTTGTAAGTATTGAGAATTGGTGAAGCCAGCTTAGAAAGCCGGCAGTAGGCTCAATCCAAGTATGGCCATGAGCTCTTCAAATGGAGAGCGAAGACTTGGATGCCTAATGTTTACTGTCATCCTAAAGAAATTACAGTAACTCTCATTAAAACTCGTAGCATGCAATGTTTGCAGTCCTCGGGAGGCTTTTCACAGCGGAGACTATGGGTCGATACTCCCTTCGACTACAGTCTTGTTATCAATGATCATAAAATTGTCTACAGCGTTGTTATCAACGGTTATAAAATTGTCTATAGTGTTGTTGTCAATGATCATAAAATTGTCTACAGTGTTGTCAATGATCATGAAATTGTCTAGAGTCTTGTTGTTGATGATAATGGTATTGCCTGCAGTGTTGTTTTTGATGACTGACATCGATTGCTAATGAACCTTTCGCCATCTACCAAGTGTTATTTATGGTATATTTATCGGTCTGCAAAAGCCACGGCAGCGATGTGAGTAATGTCCTTGCTTACAGAAACATACACGATGGTCCGCGTTGAATCCTCACTAGCCATATGTTTGTTTTTTGTTTCCTGTTGTTTATCAAACCATTTCGTTTCCATGGTCGTTCCAGCCTCACAACATGATTAATGATTAATTTCCAGCGGTTTCCTAGAAGTTTCCGAGAGGGAATGGCTGCGATTAAAGGGAGCGGACCAACCCACCTCAATTTGCTCGATGTAGCGTATGTAACGGTGATGTATTTCTCATCCAAACACGGTGAAGTGCTTCAGCCGTGATAACAGGGATCTTATAGCTGGTTGTTGCAAGCTGATAGGGAGATTAAGGAACAAACCCGATTTCATATTTAATGCGTCATGGGAGCAATCATCTTAATCTATGTTTTAACATCTGTTGAAAGATAATCACCATCACGAAACATATCATCAACACAATGAAGCTTGGCTACAATGATCAAATCAATATTCTATGTCTCTTGCCCTTGTTGTAAACTCTGATAAACTGCCGTTCATCGATCTATTGATTTTATTTTCCCACGTATATCGCCACCTATCTGTTGATCTTCTGCCTTTAATTCTTCCCTCGAGTAAGGTTTTGACTAGCGTGCTATGTCTTTTAATGAGACCGAACTGTTTCAAGTGTTTCGTGTTCATTTACTTCACTATTCTCGTTTCTTTCCAGTCTCTTAGATCAGTGATTCTCAACCTTTTTTTTTTTCATATATGGTGAATATGACGTTCACCATATTTTCAGAACGTCATTCCCCCCTTTTGTATTTCCTACCTAAAAATTTTGCCCGTGCCCCCCTTCACCATATTTTCAGAATGTCATCCCCCCCTTTCGTATTTCCTACCTAAAAATCTCCCTTCCCCCCGCTCCTACACAGTATACGTAATACTGGAAGCACATACTAAAACAGGTCTAGACGATTTGGTGATAGACCGCCTGCGTTAAAAACAAACAATGAAAACGGTATTAATGTCGGTCGTTCAGAACGCAATGGCAAATTCCTGAACGTAAACACTTGCCAAGAAATCACAAACAGCCATCAGTTATTGACTGCTTGTGATCTACTAAGCAATTTTACGCTGTTGTTTCCCAAAGCTTTTTAACGGTGGACGCTAATACAATCGAAATCAACGCAACGCAATCTGGTTGAATCTCCTGCAGCTGATTTCGAATCCTTGACTCGGTGAGTCGGGGAATGGTTAAACTTTATATATACGATTAAAGATAATCACGTATGACTGCATCCTTAATGGATGACATCAACTGCATTTAATCAGTCAATCATGTTAATTCAATGTATTGAATTAATCCCCAGCCATTGTCATAATTCCTAACGCTTTCTTCCACAGCTGATGAACGACGTCAGCCGCGTGCTGACCCCTGCTTTCATATTTTTATACGCCTTGTTCATTGTGTTCATCCTCCTCAACATGCTGGTGTCCATCCTAACGGACAACTTCGCCGAAGTCAGAGAAGACATCGACAAGCAGCCGATAGACCACGAACTTATCGACTACATCTTGTCTGTGTTGACAACCTTCCTCTGGAGATACAGTCCATTTCGTGCCGCGTGTTTTGCAGTCCGCAAGGCAGGGTTGGGTAAGTCTTCTTTAGCCATCTTCTCATTCAAAGAGACTGTTCTTCCTTGGATGTCTCGTCACGAGAAGACATGGGATATCATGACAATCAAATATTTCTGAAACTGTAGTCAAGTTGAATTTGCTTATGATAGTTTATTGTCAAACACTGCACTGGCCGTCTTGACAGGCGATAGTTTGAATAACGAAGACACAAACAATAGATTGCACGATTTATTGCCTGGCATATTTCGCTGCATCTCATCAGGTACATACTGCAGAAATCACACAACTTACGTGAATTAACTAGATAAATCCTTCAAGTTGAAATATACACATATTCGCACAGTAATGTCAATTATCTACCACGGTAATTTTAAGCTGACTAACATGTCTTTCTGTTTACACAATTCTGGCTTGCGTTGATAGATCATAATTGCTTCTGCAAATTTTAACAAGCGAGTATTTTATGTGTTAAACAACACGCGAAAGGCAGTGTCTCTGTCAATCACATGGCCGCTCTCGACAATGTGCCTACCAATTGAAGACGCCGGGAGCTTCCGGTGTGTCGGCCCCACGAGGCTAGCATCTCCTGTGTGTTGTATCTTGTTGACCCATTGAGGTATGTGTTTTGACACTCGTTTGTTAAGCTGTCTCTCTGTTCTACCAATGTAGAAGGCCTGGCATCTACATGTGAATTGGTAAATACAATTGTTTGAGGCGCACAGAGGAACAGGCTCTTTAACTGCTGGTGTAGGAATCGCTACGGTTTTATATCTAATGACTGGAGTTGCATCACAGAATGTTCGGCCTATTGCTGTAGTAAGCCGGTCTTGTAGACGTTGTATAAAGTCATCCCCTCGAATGGTTAGCTGGATGAATACCTTGAGTTTAGGGACTGTAGTTAAGTCTGGTTTAGGTTTGGGCTGTTGGCAGTGGCGCTTTATAAATCCTGTGGAGTACCCATTCAGGCTTAAGACATTCTTCAGAGTTTCAAATTCCTCTGTCAGTGTGTCCTGTGAGCATATCTTTCTAGCACTGTCAAACAGGGTCCGTACTAGGCCCCGTTTGTACTGGACAGGTGTGAAGCTCTGAAAATTTAGGTATTGGCCAGTCCATGTTCCTTTGCGATACACCGATTTGCGATACACCGTCACTTTCGGCTTGCCTCGTTTACTCCAGAGAAAAGGTAAAACAAATATATCTTGAACAAGATAAGCTGCAGAAGCTGTCGGATCAGCAAATCAGTGCTCTGTCCGCCTGCCTGCTTCGATCCTAGGTCAAATGCTAACCAAGGCTTAGGGCCTGGTCTGGCCTGTCCTGCCTTGAGATGTAGTCTTAGGTTGCATTTCCTCGCACTAGGATAAGGGTTTTGCTCTCCCAGTTGCGCTCCTCCGCCCGAAACCGTTGATATAATGTCAGACAGTTACACAAACTGTTATATATTTAATTGCAACAGAAAGCCATTAACAAAGGACTTAATCTCAATACCAAAAAAAAAAATAAAAAAGGAATAAGTAGCGATTATTACAAAGAAAATATGTTTCCAATTGCAACAGCAAGGTGTCTGGAACCAATCTGAAAAAAAGTCAATGTATACAAGTATTTGGGTACTTTAATAGCAGCAGATGGAAGATGTATTATGGGAGTTAAACGTAACACAGCCCAAGCAAAAGCAGCATTTCACAAGATAAAGATATTGTCTGCAATTTATCTTTGTCAATCGAGATAAGGAAAATAGTTTCTGAGATATTGACGCGAATTTTGGGCAATTAGCTGATAAATGAGAATTATATAAAAGCAGCTGCTGCACAGAGTTGGTTTTACATAACAATGCTAACACAGTGGCCATAAGAAATTGCAACGAAGAAATCTTGTAAGAAGTTAGCTCACAAAGATAACTGGATACTTGCTTCAGATGAAAAAATGTCCGCATTCTTTAGGCATGTCATAAGAAGGGGAAAGATGAGGTATGTTGTCACAGCGGGAAATTTGGAGAGGGAGAAAAGCAGGTAGAGATAAAGATAGAAGATACTGAACAGTTTGACAACATATCATGAAGTAAAATCAGTATAGTAAATAACTGGCAGCACACAAGACAGAGGACTGAGGACAGACCAACACTACACACACTGACTGTAAGCGGTTTATTATCATCATGTCTGTGGCCTCAAGGCAGGGAACTCTCACAATCGCGCATTCCGAGTAAGAAAACAGTCGTAGATTATTTGGAATCAGACCGCATGGAGTTGATTTTTACATTGGTATGAGCGTCTGTCATTCAGAAAGCAATGGCAAACTACTGAACGTAAATATTCCTAGGAAATCACAGAAACTCAACAATGCCGTGGTTGATTGCGTTTTCCGGTAAAGGACATGGCAGCTATCACGTTTAATCCAACCGTTTAATTTGTTTACAAACGCCCGTCTCGTCTTCTTATTCCTCGCTTTCATAGTGTTTCCAGCATAGAGCTAATTGTTTTGTCGAACAGCGATGAATCGGGTTGTTGTTCTTAAAAATTGATGATGACTTATTTTCATTCCGGGGGACAAACAATGCAGCCATTCTGAGCATATTTGAGAGCTTTTCAAAGCGGTGATTGCAAGTAAGTCTTGGGCTATGTGTGTCTGCCATTCTTTCTTTTTTCTAGTCCTATATCTTACCTTGGAGAGGTAGTTCACAACTAATTGGCGCCAAGCCGTTTTAACTGCTGTTATCTTCTGCAGCTCCCTCGATATACCCACTCATATTATCCATCTAAGTCTTTAATGTCCTTCTTCACGTGCATTTAGATCTTCCTCTATTTAGTTTGGCCTATGGATCCCAGAGAAAGGAATTTCTCATCATCAACGTCGTGTGCCGTTCGATAAGCGTCGGCGATCATGATTTGTTATCTCACATGATCACTAGTCTTAAGAATGTGGTCAATACATCCATGCATTTGTTTCTATGCCTTCTCCTCGCTCATTTTCCCCCAATAATTTTGACAGTTGTCAGTAAGTTAAAGGAGTTTCTAGTTATACTATTATTAGGTTATTTCATCATGTCCAACACAGTACCAGCGTCAATTCCTCAGCACTCCATTCACCGTCATCTGTCTAGTTTTCTCCCTTACCCGGCATTAGTGACCATGTCATACTATTTTAGTCATTCTAATCTGCACAAGCATAAAGTCATGAATGTTTCTAAGTGTTTAGTCATTATTTCAGTCTTCACGTTTCTGCTCCATGCGACCGCTCTGATTTAACGTTAGAGTTAAAATTCTAAGTTTGGTACAAGTTTTATAGTGAATTTTGGCTTTTTCAAATTTCCCAGCGCCAGGAGCATCATGCCTTGTGGATTCTTATTTTAATGTCTGTATGTTCCGCCATTTGTGTCTACATTGTTACTGAAATAGATGTATGATTCCGCACTTGGAAGTGATATTTCATCTAGGGAGATCGGATCAACATTTGCTTGATTTCTTCTTCTTCGCACATCTTCAGACATCAATATGAATAAGTGCAAAGAAGGGAGTAATTAACTCGAGCTTGTTGCTATTTCCATAGAATTTATCCTCAAAAGAAATGAGTGTAGGTCACTATTTTCTCAGTGTTGCATTTGGATGTGCTGCATGTCGTTCCCCTAAAATTGTTAGAGCCTAATTGTTGTGACCTCCCATCAAGAGTGCTAAATTTATTGTTTACCATAAAAGCAGAGAGTTACAGGGAATCTCTTGCAATCTCACAGGCCTCGAACATTCGGTCCTCGGCATGCTCCATCATTGCCGAGAGCATGGTTAATCCACCTTTCATTGTCCAGACAAGTGTCTGCCCAGAATGCCTCGCGTCAAGTCAGGTCTTGGCCAGTATACATAACGACACTGGAGATATAAAATCCTTCTGTCTATTTCATTTAACGAAGAGCCCCATCATTCTCACAGCATCATGTGATTTGTTTCATCGATCTGCTTCTCTGAGAGCATTCAGTATATCAGCCCGGCCCATTACTCGTTCGCTTCCTACGAAATCCCGACCAGCAAGCCTATCACATTGCTAGAATGCTATGAATGTCTCTTCCACAAGCATCGTTTCTGCATCTGAGGTCAGAGCTGGTTCAGTCTAGTGCCACTAGAATATAGTAGCATATGTAAGGACTACGTTTGAGTTCAAAGCGGGCGAACGCTAAAAATAAATATTATCATGAGAAATAACCATGTATACAATAATTTTTTTTCAGTTTCGGAATCAGAACCTGCTAGTATCAAGACTCCTACGGCACCACCCAGTGAGCAGATGACCCCTACAGCACCATCAAGTAAACAGACTACCCCCACAGCACCACCCAGTGAGCAGATGACCCCTACAGCACCATCAAGTAAACAGACTACCCCCACAGCACCACCCAATGAGTTGATGACCCCTACAGCACCATCAAGTAAACAGACTACCCCCACAGCACCACCCAGTGAGTTGATGACCCATACAACACCATCAAGTAAACAGACTACCCCCACAGCACCACCCAATGAGTTGATGACCCCTACAGCACCATCAAGTAAACAGACTACCCCCACGGCACCGCCCAGTGAGCAGATGACCCCTACAGCACGATCAAGTAAACAGACTACCCCCACAGCACCACCCAATCAGTGGATGACCCCTACGGTACCATCAAGTCATGATCTCACCCCTACAGCACCATCAAGTCAAGATCTGACTCCTACAGCGCCACCCAGTGAGCAGGAGACTCCCACAGCATCAAACGCACAGACGAGCACCCCTCACAGAGCCAAGAAAATACTCGCTCACCATGGCCGTTTGAATCAAGAGATTCTAACTAAAAACATTCTTCGCATAGATTTCAAACTTGATCAGATAACAAAGAAGATCAATTATTTGTTAGAAATGGAAGGACTAGGATTTTTAATTCCACAAGTGGCAACTGTCAGTGAGGAGCTCAAGAAATGTGAAACAGCTATTGACCACGCCTCTTTTAACAAAGAAACCGTGTTAAAGAAAGAGAAGAGCAAACGGAGAGTTACATTTTATGATGACGTGGAAGAAAGAGTAGCCAAGCATGCATTTTCATGGCTAGATATTGAACACGAAGATTCAGTTTTCAATAATGAAGACTTTAATTCCAGCCTCTTCAGGGATCAATGTGTACCCGATCTTAATGATGTCCATCTTTGTGATGCTACTAGCGATTACAATTCAATGTATCATTTGGCCGACAATTTCAAGGATGCGAACAAAGATCACATTTATAAACACTCGTTAGAAGTTCAAGTAGATGTTATTGATAAATTCAGTACATCTAGCAGTGACAGTAGCTTCAATATGTCAGATTTCATGTATTCCTTCACAGAAGACAGCGGGACAAACAGAGAACTGTATGACGCTGGTCGTGCATTTCTCAGAACTTCTGCAGAAAAAGCAAATGATCGCCCAATTCTGGCCCAGACAATTGTGTAAATTAATCAACACAACAAGATGCGCATGTTAGTACTTTGATTGGTTGCTTGTGAATCTACTAGAAGACCGTGAGTCTTTACTCATAGGTCGGATGTATTAAGTCGTATGAGCCCCGAAAAGGGCTTGGGTATGTTAGAGTGAGACCGGTGGACAGATTTCTCTCCACCCTTCAGATTGTCCTTCTTCCGCTAACGTTACCGAAGTACCATCATTTGAGTTGCAATTTCGGTGGTTGGTTGTGAATCCATTGAAATACTGTTAGTGGTAACTCTTAAGCCTGATTAATCAAGTTCTCTGATCCTGAAAGACTTAGTCGTTCGCAGTGACGTTGATATAGTGATTGTCTTCCTCCCACTCGGGTGATGAAGCACCATCTTATGGGTTGCAGAACTCTTTCCTCTCCCTAAAGTTAAAAACCAGCGTGATGTATATTTTAGGCTTTCGTTTGTATCTGTAGTGAAATTACTCTAAATAGTCTATTTATGAAAGTAGGTCAGCTGTATAGCCACCGAAAAACTTCATCTAACTGTGCTCCACCAAAGGTTGCAAATTAGTTATAAGCCGAGAGCTCTATTGCCATTTCCATAAATAAGAGAAACATTTGCAATAAATTACTTGGTAAACTTCTGTTTTCATTTTCAAAGTAACGAAGTCTCAGTAAGCTGACAAACAACAAATAAAATCAGTAATATTTTCTTATCTTGTGGCAAGTACTTTGCAGGTCATCGCTCTCATCATGACCCGCTTAAGATCATCGATCCTTTTTTCAGTTCATGTGTTCCCTTGTCCTATGTGCCTACATTGTCCTGTGTCTATCTTTGTGTTAGTCGACCCTTCCCCTTCTTCCGGGAATCTTGTCTTTCTTCACTTTTCTTTCGAAACGTGTGATCTGTATGATGGCCAGGATATTTAAATTTTCGTGACATGATGTTTATGAGCTAGATTTCTTCACTCTTCTTTCCAAACCAGTGTAATCTCTCTGTCTCTGTCTGTCTCAATCTCTGTCTCTGTGTCTCAGTCTGTCTGTCTCTGTCTCTGTCTCTGTCTCTCTGTCTGTCTGTCTCTCTCTCTCTCTCTCTCTCTCTCTCTCTCTCTCTCTCTCTCTCTCTCTCTCTCTCTCTCTCTCTACGATATTTTAAGAACTTTCCCGTAAGATTTAACACTTAGATTTTCTTTCTCAGTGAATGCGAAATGGTCCATGACACACACCGCTATGTTATCACATGAAAGTGCATTAATACTCGTATAATGACATAGTCATTTTTAAAACGGACGCCAATTAGCATAATAATAACTAAATAATGTATAATGCACATTTGATTATTATTGGTTACATATTCAGTTGTAAATGTTTGCGTTCTTTGGATTATTGTTTAATATATTTATAGCATTGTAAACATGACTAATGTTTGATAATTTTCTTTTACTACGAATTTGTCGTTATGTAAGAACATATAGTTGTGTTCGTTTTCTTCTCAGGAAATAAAGGGAGATTCTGAATAACGTCAGAGTTGGCTGTTAGTGAAATATGAGTTAACTTGCGAAGATGAATGCTGAAATAATCCTGTCCTGGTGTATAATGAAATGTAAAATATTCCATCAGTGTGTAAACTGAAAGATAAAATATATAAAAGTTGAAATATCTGCACGTAAAATTAATGGTGACGTATTTATCTACACAAAGGGAAGCAGAGGTGTTTCCAAGGCACCAGGGCTGGGTTCTATACTGGCCAAGACCTATTGACTGCGTCCTCGTCGAGCGTCCTGGGCAACAGGTCCCTTTGGGGTCCTGGCTAAAGTCAGTAGGATCGTTGATTCCTCCGAAGTCGGAGAGTGTCTGCCTGCACGGCGAGGAATCACCAGTCTGCACACCAATAAGCCAGACATGGGACAACGGATACTCACGCAAACCTCAGGTCCTGTATGACATCACACTGATGTTGGACAACAGGATGTCTTCATCCGACATACAGGACTTCATGCTGGAGTTCACAGCCAACGAACACAAGCAAGCAAGCAAGCATCTACACAATGTATTATTTCTATAATTTGCATATCAATACAATATACAAATTAAACGCAACTGGATGTCAGAATTGATTTTATTGAAAATGAAAGTAAACTTTCGTTTATAAGTGAACAATACCAATACTGAAAACCTACTAGGAGTAAATTCTAATAATTCCAGACATATGAAAACAATCTCTACAAATATGACTGAACAGTATAATGTTAAAGATATTAAGCTTTTATGTAATGAAAGGGCACATTTCAAAGGCAAACTGTGCTTATCAAATATAAACTAGTAGAAGAATAACCACATCTAACTATTAGAACAATAGCCACACCGTAAAGTATGTTGTCCAGTGTGCTTTCATGTGACACTGCAAATATATGCTTATTGTATACATGTGATCTACAGAAGTGAATAATTATAACAGGTTTAAAGGGGCGTTTAAAACCGAAGGGATCGACAACATTGCTCTGGGTTTTATCCCATATGGCCCGGTCTCTTTCCGCAGGGTGGCCTACCGAAAGCGTCGCACAAAGCACGAACTCCGTAGCTCGAGCAACGAACCCCAGGAGTCTCCGAGAAAACTGCACTGGTGAAGGTGGTCCGGAATCGAATTCGCAACCGCCGTAGCCGGGGCGCAGGCGGATTAGCCACTTCGTCACCAAGTGCCCTGAGATGTGAATAATTACATTGAAATGCAGTCACTGTCTGCAATTATGTCATGTTCCAATGCCTGAATATCAGGCTGCTAAATATAAACAGATGTAGTCTGTATAAAATATACTGGCCAATAAAAAGATGTCGATTACTATGGAAAAAAAAAGAGTGGTGATGTGTTGCATAAAAGCTATACTTTTGTATGGATGTGAAGCGTGGACAATGAGCAGACAAGTTGAAAAACATCTAATGGCTGGGGAAATGTTGTTTCTGGGGGAATTGCTAAGAATATCATGGACAGACAGAAAATTAACTACCAAGTCCTACAAGAAACAAATGGTATGGACTCTGTATGTGTCTTTAGTATCTCTCACTTTTTCGAAAGAGTTAAAAAGTCGCTTAAAAGTCGACAGGGTCGACTTCATTGCACCGTTGTTTTATCTCATACGGCTCGGCTCTTTCCGCAGCGAGGAAAGCGTCGCACAAAGCACGAACTCCGTAGTTCCAGCGACGACTCACAGGAGTCTCCGAAAAATTCACTCGTGAACCGAAGGACGCGGCACTAAATTGAACCCACATCCTTCGTAGCCTGAGTCAAACGACTTGACCACTTCGCCACGGAGACTCCCGTCGCAAGAGCTACACATAGCTAACTGCTTTAATTTCTTATTGCTATATCCTGCCGCAGCCGTTACTTCTCTTAACTAACAACGATTGCCTGAAAGAGGTTAATAAACCTAGAACATAATATACAACAATAAGACAGAGACAGTTTTGTTCGGTCATGTGATGAGAAGAGAGGCATTGGAGAACATCGTGACAACTGGAAATATCGAGGAGAAAAGGCAGAGGCAGACCAAGAGAAACGATTGATGGACTAAGACGGTGGCGTGGAGTAATATCATCAACTGAGTTGATCCAGAACACCACTGATTGAGATAACGGAGAGACATGAACGCATATTTCAGCTGGCAGGGCACTTTAAGATGGTAATGATTATATATGAAAAACTTATTGATGACTAGGTATGTCGAAGTATGTAGATGAAAGACATATACAGCTAAATATGTCAAAGTATATTGATAAAAGACATAACATCAGGTATGACGAAGTATATAGATGAAAGACATATACAGCAAATATGCCAAAGTATATTGATAAAAGACATAAAATTAGATATGACAAAGTATATAGATGACAGACATATACAGCAAATATGTCAGAGTATATCGATAAAAGACATGAAACTAGGTATGTCGAAGTATAGAGATGAAAGACATATACAACTGGTCGAGATATATATAGGTGAAAGACCTATAGATCACTAGATATATTGAAGAATACAGACGAAAGTGTTATAGCTACCTATGTGGGTTGCAGTATATAGATTAAAGACACGTAGATAACTGGGTATGTAGAAGTATATATTGTCAAACCGTTGTCATAGTAGGTACGTATTCTAAGTATACAGATGACAGCGAAAAGTGACAAGAATAGTTTAGTTAACCACAACCGATGGCCATAAAATGGTCTAGATATATTAATTAATTGCCATTAATGTAGGACGGTATATTATGGTATATTGTGTGTAAACAATAAATAAGCCTGGAAAAAAAAAAACAACAGAAAAACAGGTAATTGCCAGTCGGAAAAATATTCTTGACCCAAGACAAATAAAGAAAGCACATATTTGGAATAATCGTGAATACAAAATACGATATTCGTCCTAGCTATCAACATAGGCATAGAAAACGTAATACTCCACGCAAATATAAATATAATAAAGCATTTTAAATAAAAGGAATCAGTTATGAGAAACTAAAAGAAGACAACTTATGAAGGCGGTGTAGTAGTTTACATAAAATCCACGCTGGAGAATTGGATTTATGGTGTAGTGGAGAAGACACGTATTGTTAAAAAGTAAACTGACAGCATGAAGAATGTTTTTAAGATGCACCGTTTAATAATTCATGGACATAATATAGGCTATACAAAAGTAAAACAAGATCAGTTAAACATTCTAATTGCTGTAAAGTTCACTGAAATAGCCGAGGAAATATTAAAACAGAAGACCAAATAAACTGAAATGTTAGAAAGTTCGCAGAGCTACGGCAAATGATCTACTAATAAGAACGATGTGACTACGTATGTTCTCATCATATACATGAATGTCAGTCCTGAAATGTTAAAATACATTAAATGCATTCCTTTTGATTAAAACGCCCAGACAAATGCGAGCGGCCAGACGCTGGCGGAACAACTCCGGGTTTATTTAAACAAATTCTTAATGGTCTTCATGATAAACTCCACGACCTCGTAGTCGTTACTCTGCAGTGCCACGTCCTCCTTGACCTGTGTGAAGGCTTCACCCAGGATGGCCAGGAAGATGTTCATCAGGCAGATATACACAAGACCGATGTAGCTGTTAACAATGATACATGCAAATATAACAGATTTTAACCCGTGTAGAATTATATAACACACAGCATATGAAATAATAGCATGTTTCAACAATTCAGAATGATTCTGATTTTAACATAAACCATAAAGTTACATGTTGTAACAAGCGCAATTCTTTAATGTCTTATGTATGGCAAAATCGTGCACCTAATTTCCCAAATGAGTTTCTATGGAACACTACATTTTCATGTCACACTGAAATAATCTGCACTATGATAATTGCCATGTAGCATGTCTCTTGTAGAAATTAGCTCTCATAATGGCACGACGGAATCATTTGGAGCATTTCCCAGTTTCTCTGTCTCATTTATTTCATGCGCAAAGAGCCTTGAATTAAAGCCAGGTGTCCATATTCGTACAAGTCGACTACTACTTCTTCCTCCAATGTTCATGCATACCATTAGTGTTCTGCCTTAACCCCTGAGGCGTTAAAAAAGACTAACGAAGATGGTGTATTTTTAACGACTGTGGGGTTATTGAAAATATTGCCGTTCCAAGTATTGCATTTACCTTTTATTTTGCATGAGCTCCACAGAGGGTGAATACAAAACTTGGAACGGTAATATTTTTAATCACCACACAGTCATTAAAAATACACCCTGTATTTCAGTTAGTGAGACATGAACGCTTTTTATGAGCCAGTTTTCTTTGATGTCCGGATGTTGGAAAATGTCAGTGTTGTCTTAGTGCCTGATCCATGATATTCGAATAACTTTTCTGCTGCATGTCAGTTCCAAAGCCCCAATTTTCTTGTTGTAGTGATTGTGAAATGGTTTATTATTCCCATCAGTATTTTGCAAAAGGATGCATGTATATTGTCCACATTGTTACCTGTATTTGTGTGCTTTTATTGTGTCACGGGCTCTTATTAATGTTGATTAATCTCCTCACTGATATTGCCAGGTCTCCTGATTTCTTGTGAACAGTCCAAATGTTACTAATTATGGAGCTAGGATATTAAAGGCCTGTGACATCTTCAGTTTGCTCATTGTCGAATGTAATATATGGTTGTTATTTAGTCTCACTGTAGACATTTCCCCCCATTTCTTTATGTTTAGAAAACAGTTTGAATTTCATTGTGTCTTTTGACAGACATGATCAACTAGTCTAGTTGCTTGACACTGTTTGTGAAAAAAATTGTATCATATAATTAAAAATTCTGACAAACTTGTCTGTAACCATTGTAATTCCCTGATCACAATACAGAGAGAACAAACTGAAGTATCTGGGAATCACATTTGACAGGCGCCTGTCCTTCAAGGACCATGTGGAGTCGGTTGTGTCAAGATCTCAAAAGGGACTCAATGCACTTAAAACTATGGCTGTAATGGACACAGAGCAGAGAATGCTTTTCACACTATACAAGCACTTGATCCTCTCAGTGATTGATTATGGACTAGGACTGCTCTCTGACTCAAAGAGTCAGTTGGTGAAATTAAAGCGCATACAGAACGAAGCTATGCAGGTCATTCTGTGATCCACCAGAGACACCCAAGTAGTGTGTATGCGTTGCATCCTTGGTTTTCCGACTGTTGCTGGGAGGCTCAAGGTGATGCAGGTGAAGGCATAACTCAGAGTAGTTGCTGACACAGATCACCCGTTGCATGAGGCGCTGGGCGCAGTTAAGGGCCAGTGACTGATAAGAAGACAATCACAGATGGCTCAGGCGGAGGATTCGATCAGACAGGTGTGTATCTTGGAAAACAGGCGAGTAGAGGAGTGGGTCAGAGTGCCAGCGGAGCAGTCTGACTTGTGCAGAGTTATAATCACATTGAGCCGGGAGTGCAGGGAGTGGCCACCAGGGGCCACGGAAGTGGAAATCCAGCAACTAATTCAGGCTAATGCTCGCAAGGATGATGTGATTATCTACACAGATGATTCGGTGTTGAGAGGCAGGAGAAGTGCCTGGGGGTTCTTAGCTAAAGTTAATGGTCGACGTTTGGTGCAGAAGAGCCTGGCATATGATATAACAACATCTAGCTTAAGAATGGAGGTGGAGGCGGTCAGTGCAGCTTTCCGCTGGATGGAGAATACGATACACACACACCGTGATTGTAACTGACTCAGAAAGCACGCTGAGTAGGGTGAGGACAGGCAAGCTTCGTGCAGAGTGGCTTGCTTCACTTCGGACAAGCATCGTCTGGATCTTTTCTCCGGGTCATGCTGGTGTGCTGGGGAATGAACAGGCGGACAGATTGGTTGTCTCTACAAAACTTGGTGGAGTACTGATGCATGATAAGGCAGACGTGGTTGCGGCCTTGTGGGAGCACGTGTACACCTCGGAGGAGCAAATGGATCATCATGGTCTGGCAAGAATGAAACAGCGAGGGGTGACGAGGGGATCTGGCTAACGATCGACGCTCAGAAGAAAGGCGAGACGGACATATAATCAGATTGCTACTGGTACTATTAGTGTTGGAACTCTTCGCTGGCTGCTGGGGATGGGGACGGAGCGCTTATGGGAATGCCCCGAATGCTGTGATGTCGGTTCCTAAATCAATCAGTCAATCAAAACTTGATCACAATGGGGTCGACGATGTATGCGTCATAGCATTAAGGTCATGTTACTGTAGCACCTTAATTAGGCTTAAAATCTAGAGCCACTTCATCAATTCTTTTGGATGCGCCCATCTAGCGGGAATCGGTAGTGTTATAGATGCCACTTTGGCTTCTTACTGACTCCCTTCTACATATCCATATATCTTTCCACATGTTTTGATTCACATTTTCTTATTTGGCACCTTAAAACGAGTACTCCTGCATGGCCTTTTTGCGCACGGAATCAATTAATGACAGACATGATTAACTAGTCTAATTTGATAACCACACTTACTACTTACATGTTTGATTTTATCTTTATTATCTAATTTTATGTCATTTAGACCTGTTTATGTTATCCATGAAGAAGATCATTAGGATCAAAACCTCAGATTCGTTGATTAGTTTATTTTTACTTTTCAAAACAATGTTTTCCCGTGATGAATTTGAATAACGAAGACACAAACAATAGATTGCACGATTTATTGCCTGGCATATTTCGCTGCATCTCGTCAGGTACATACTGCAGAAATCACACAACTTACGTGAATTAATTAGATAAATCCTTCAAACTGAAATATACACATGTTCGCACAGTAATATCGATTGTCTAGCACGGTAATTTTAAACTGACTAACATGTCTTTCTGCTTGCACAAGGACGGGTTACGAAGGTTGATTATTATAGCTTCAGCAAACTTTAGCAATCGACTTCTTTGCGTGTTTAACAACACCCGGAAGGCACTGTTTCTTTCAACCATGTGACCGCTCTCGAGCACATGTCTCCCGACCGATTAAGCCAGACTTTTCCGGCGTGTCTGCCTGCCTAGGCTACCATCTTCTGTGTGTAGTATCTTGTCCACCCAATTCGGAATATGTTCCGAAACCCTGCAATGTAACTGTCGCTCAGTTCTGCCTATGTAGATGGCCTCGCATCTGCATGTAAATTGATAAATACAATTTGATTTGGCGTACAAAGCTACAGGTTCTTTTACTGCTGGGACGGGGATCGGTACGGTTCTGTACCTGATGACTAGAGCTGCAGCACAGAATGTTCGCTCGACTGCTGTGGTGAGCCGGTCCCGCAGACGTTGCATTACGTCATCTCCTAGGAAGGTTAGCTGGATGAATACCTTGAGTTTAGGTACTGTAGTTACTTCTGATTTCAGTTTTGGACTGTTGGCAATGGGGCTTTATAAATCCACTACTGTGCGAACATGTGTATATTTCAGTTTGAAGGATTTATCTAATTAATTCACGTAAGTTGTGTGATTTCTGCAGTATGTACCTGACGAGATGCAGCGAAATATGCCAGGCAATAAATCGTGCAATCTATTGTTTGTGTCTTCGTTATTCAAATATTTTTACTTTATTTTAATTTTATTTTATTATGATTATTTTCCCTATTGTGATTTCTGTTAACCGGGTTCTGTTTCAGTTTGCTATATTGTAAGGATTGCACACTGTGTCTGTGTTTGTTATATCTTTCTTTTCCGCAGGAGTCACATATACCTGTTTTCATCTCATACTGCAAGAAAGATTACCATCTCCTTATCTAAATACATCTGTTAAATGTTCTAATAGTCACATGCATATATATACAAAGTAGTACCCTTGGATTGGGATACACAGCGGTATGTGGCACTTCATTGTTAACATAAGCCTAAAATATGTGAAATATCCACAAAAGGAACATATGTGTATGAACGAGAAAGGACTGCCAAGAAATCAAATTTGCATTACTGCACCTGGACACAAACCTGACAAAGTTTCAGAGATTGATTGGCGTGTTGTTTATTAGTTGTGAGTTCTCTGGTAGACTGTTAGTTCTAACTCTTAAGTCAGATGCACTGCCGTTCAAGTAGTTTAAGCCCTTAAAGAGGCATGCGTCTATATGATTGACATTTATTCAGACCTGAACCCCCCGCCCCCACCCCACCCCCCCCCCCCCAAAAAAAAAAAAAACGAAACATATCTTCAGAGCCTGTGTTGCGGGTAAATATGTTATTCAGAGCAATATATGGAATAGTACCCATGCTATGAAGTCAGTCTTCTAGCTTTTAACTTCTTTAGGTATTTCATTGTCAACAATGTCATGCACCTTTCTGATTGTTCCATTCAATAGTTGCCTGTCTTGTGTCGTTCTCTTCCATTACGCGATCTATGCATTGGTAGATCTGAGCATGCCTGTTTTGTAAATAGTTTTATTTGTCAACCCTTTATCTTTTTACCATTGTATTCCCTTGTGGCACTATATTTGATGTTTAACAAGCGATAATAAAAGAATTAAACAAAACAAATAAAAAAATTAAAAAATAAATAACGAACGAAACATATATAAGGGCATATAATACTTGTGGGATCCGCGATAGCGCTGCCGGGCAGAGTGGTCATAAATTCGAATCCCCATGGATGTTTTAAACCGACTTGTTCTCACAAGTCGACGCAGTCTAAAACAGGTACCAGAAAATGTTCTGGGAGGTAATGGCGGACGGCGTGATATTTATATTATAATCCACTATGTGCCGATTGGTCTTTATAAATATCTAGCCTGCCATATACCGAATATTGGCTCAAGGCGTGTAAAAAGAGGCCCTTTATCCTTGACTTGTTATTGCATAACCATAAAGGGACAAGAAAAGCCCTGGTGGAAACTGACATAATAACAAGAGGCAGTCACATATACAGCGAAGACGTACGGAAATTAGCAGGGTATTATTGTCCAGTGACATCCTAGGGTATGTGAGAAAGGAGAAGGAAATAAAGATTCAACATCAATAGTTCCTAGGCAAGCTGTTATAGCATCTTCCTGTAAGCCATTTCGTGCTGAAGATCATGCCAAAGTATGGTGTCTGCAGACGTTCAATTACTAATGAAAATAAAGCTAGAATGTGAATGCTACATTTAAAGCTACCCTATTCCTCGCCTGAAGATAAATACTGTTCCGATGACCTCCTGGACATGGGAGAAAGGATAAAAAAGGATTCTTCATCATAGTTCACAGGCAAGCTGTTATAACAGCCTCTTGTAAGCCATTGTGAACAACTGGGGTTAGAATTAAATTGTAACAAGACAGATTGTGGTAGTCTCTAAGAAGAAAGAAATACCACAATGTAAAATACGGGTAAATGGGAATATTCTTAAACAAATGAATCTGTACAACTATCTCGGAACAGTCATAACATCTGATTAGAAGTGCCTTGAAGAGATTAGAACTAGAATAGCTATGGCATTGGTAGACTTTTGCAAGATGGGCAACATATTGACTAATAAAATGATGTCAAATGCAACGTGAAAAAAGAATCGAAGTTCTCCATAGAACCTTTACTTTTGTATGAATGTGAAACATGGACAATGAACAGACAAACTGAAAAACGTTTATTGACAGTGGAAATGTGGTTTCGGAGGAATATGCAAAGAATACCATGGACAGACAGAAAAAGCAATGAACAAGTCCTACAAAAATTAAATGAAAACCGTAGACTTCAATAGATTAAATTAGAAGTAGATAGTCAACATATGTGGGCATATTATGAGAAGAAATAAACTAGAGAACTTAGTGACAACTGGCAAGATTAGGAGGGACAAAGAGCAAGGGAAATGCAGAGAAGTAAATATCTGATGGTTTGACCACTTAGCATAGTGGAGACAAGAACACGGAACTGATTCACGATGTGTATGAGATGGCGAAACATGACCGCCCACGCTTACCGACATAACACATGATATAAGCCATATCGTCCTATAGACCATGCCATATTGTAACGCCTGCAGAAGTTGTTGTATAATAAAGAAATGATACTTACGCTGCATGTTACGCTACATATTCCCTCACCTGAAGATAAACACTGGCCCCCAAAATGGCTGGGCTGTGGTCAGTTCCCCATATTCAAAACTGCCCAGCGCGAACGCAAACATGGACTCGGCGGAAGTGACGAAGTTCTGGTAGCTTTCTAGTACGTTTCCAAACAACAGGTAGGCGGTGCAGGTAAAGGCAGTGAAGTAGAGACAGAAAGTGATGGAGAAGTTCCTCAAATCTATGGCTGCCACCTTGACCTAAGGAACAGGGAACATGTCAATGGTCAAAGTTAGTAACAAAGTAATAATGAACATGTCTACTGATCAAACTAAGTGACAGTGAACATATGTAGTGAACAAAGTAATTAACAGTGAATATGTATAGTGGACAACGTAAATAACAGTGAACATGTATACTGGACAACGTAAATAACAGTGAATATGTGTATTAGTTGAAGTAACTGAGAAAATGTATATTGATTGATGATCCAGAAAATGCAGCTCCTAGCGGTAGATTCTCACCATCATGTGTCGAGTCCCTTGCAGAAAGTCACTCTCATTACTACCAGCCATAAGTATGTTCAATCCCAGGAAAGTTCTCTTTTCTCGTGTATGTTCCAGCTCAGTGTGTGTTTCATGTCCCGTGTATGTTCCAGCTCAGTGTGTGTTTCTTGTCCCGTGTATGTTCCAGCTCAGTGTGTGTTTCATGTCCCGTGTATGTTCCAGCTCAGTGTGTGTTTCATGTCCCGTGTATGTTCCAGCTCAGTGTGTGTTTCATGTCCCGTGTATGTTCCAGCTCAGAGAGTGTTTCATGTCCCGTGCATGTTCCAGCTCAGTGTGTGTTTTATGTCCCGTGTATGTTCCAGCTCAGTGTGCGTTTCATGTCCCGTGTGTGTTCCAGCTCAGTGTGTGTTTCATGTCCCGTGTGTGTTCCAGCTCAGTGTGTGTTTCATGTCCCTTGTATGTTTCAGCTTAGTGTGTGTTTCATGTCCCGTGTATGTTCCAGCTCAGAGAGTGTTTTATGTCCCGTGTATGTTCCAGCTCAGTGTGTGTTTCATGTCCCGTGTGTGTTCCAACTCAGTGTGTGTTTCATGTCCCTTGTATGTTTCAGCTTAGTGTGTGTTTCATGTCCCGCGCATGTTCCAGCTCAGTGTGTGTTTTATGTCCCGTGTATGTTCCAGCTCAGTGTGCGTTTCATGTCCCGTGTGTGTTCCAGCTCAGAGAGTGTTTCATGTCCCGTGCATGTTCCAGCTCAGTGTGTGTTTTATGTCCCGTGTATGTTTCAGCTTAGTGTGTGTTTCATGTCCCGTGCATGTTCCAGCTCAGTGTGTGTTTCATGTCCCGTGTATGTTCCAGCTCAGTGAGTGTTTTATGTCCCGTGTCCTTCGTGATGTCGGTCAACCCTTGCCTCTTCTCCCAGGAACTACGCCTTTGATTACTGTAATTTCTAAACCACTGTGACGAGTCACTTATCTAAAGTGTTTCACATTCCGAGACGTCGTGCTGTGTATGATCTAGGTTTCTTCGATGTTCACATGTTGTTGAATGTCAGCACTGTTTCTTCTTCTTCTTCTTCTTCTTCTTCTTCTTCTTCTTCTTCTTCTTCTTCTTCTTCTTCTTCTTCTTCTTCTTCTTCTTCTTCTTCTTCTTCTTCTTCTTCTTCTTCGTCTTCTTCTTCGTCTTCTTCGTCTTCTTCTTCTTCTTCTTCTTCTTCTTCTTCTTCTTCTTCTTCTTCTTCTTCTTCTTCTTCTTCTTCTTCTTCTTCTTCTTCTTCTTCTTCTTCTTCTTCTTCTTCTTCTTCTTCTTCTTCTTCTTCTATATTCACAGCCAGGATCTCTTGTCACACCATGAAGCATTCTGATGATACGGTTCTAACCTCGTATTGTTAGACAATTTGGTTACCATGGCGATGTCCTTTGCTTCCCAGACAACTTACTAGTACACATTTTAAGCTGGGTCGATCTGGAAGCCTATGTCAGTAATATCAGTTCTTCTTCGGGGGGGGGGGGAGGAGGGGGGGAATATGGTGTTGGGGCGAGTTGAGACCTTTGACCTCACTAGTGGGAATAATGAATAAAGATTACGTCTTTAAAATAAGCATACTAATTATAATCAGGCGCTGTGTATGGTCAGGACTCCCGCAATATTTCAGTGACTAAGATTATTATCTGCCGGCCCGATGTCATGTGTTCCATTTCCCATCGAACATGGACTATTGTTCTAACTGGCTAGGGCCTCCAGGTCGATCCAACTTAAAATGGTACCAGAGAATCTTACGGTAAGTAAAAGCGTACCGGCGTGACATTGGCCACATCACCCACCCAGTGTCATTTGCGTATAAAAGGTGGAGCTAGCACAATATAGCCAACATGCATTAGGGCATGGACAACGGACCTTTACTGTTTTGTATGTTTTCGTGCAGTTATCTTACAGTATCCCCCAACATTCCATCTTTTTGTTAAACTGCAGAAATAAGTTATTATCGTGTTTTGGAAAAGTTGAACTTTCATACTTTCTTCTTTTCCTACAAAGTATTATTGTAGTCACAATATATGCAGCACTTCTCAAGGCAGTTACAAGAAAAAAGGCAGACGTACAGTTGATCAATCATTTCCATTTTCTTTTTAAACTGCAGAAGTCATATGTGATCGTGTTTTTGTAAAGCTTACCTTTCATACTTTCTGCTTTTTTAGCATGTATCATGTCCATATTCACAATGTTTACAGTATATCTCACAGACAACTAACTATAACTAAAGAAGGAGGACTTACAGTAGCCCCCAACATTCCCATCTTCTTGTTGAACTGCAGAAGCTTCAGAAACTGGACAGTTGCCAAAAATACAACAGCAGCCATGAGATATCCATAAACCTCATCATAAAGTGCCACAGTGTTGAAGTTAACAAAGCCATCTGCAATTAAGAAATGACATACGCGATGAGTTGGACTGTAGTAAAGCTGCAAATTACAGTGACTAAATGAACACAAAATGGAAAGTAGGTGACTGTCATTATCAATTCAGTCGCCTTTGCATCCCAGTTCCTAGTGCCTTCTTATGGCCAAGTCGACCTGGCAGCCTAGGTCAATAAAAAAAAAGCCTCATTGAGAGGGATTTGCTTTACGCTTTACACGATCACAATCATAAGTGGGAGAATGTAAATTGCGACGAGAAAGCCCTCGTCTGCACACATGAACAAGCAGACGTTGATACACATACTTCACACAAAAACTACAACATGTCATTTAGCTGAGGTGCTGGAGTCCCTACGGAATTCGTGTCCACACAGTTTGATTTGTATGCTCTAGAATTGTCAAACTTCCAGGACGTAAGCTAACTGTTTATATATTTATGTATTTATTTTTTGGCAGTGTATTTAATGTAATTGTATCAGTATCTTTGTATATTTCTGTGCTGATTAAGACGTTTAACTACAACGCCCATTCTATAACTTGCGATGCTGTTTGCGAGAAACTGAGCAATTCCACGTGCCGTTTTTGTTGATATACTAATCTGGAATAGAACATCATAAATCTGGCATCCCAATTTGATATCACAACTGAAACCTGTTATGATATTTTTGTCAAACGTGTGATATCCTCATAAGACAGTTTATTATTATTATTAAACATGTAGCCAAATGCACAATTTAAAAAAAAAAAAAAAAAAAAAACTACAATTCACTGTGTCGGGACCATAGAAGCAAAATAATGATCTTACAGAAATATTGGGACAGAACGGGCTAACGATAAGATATTACTGTAAAAAAAAAAACAGTCTAAGGAACACAACAGAAATGAAAGCCCTCAATCAATCAATCAATCATGTGCCATACCGGAAAGCGTGGGCGGTCTTGACTCGCCATTTCACTCGATCGCCAGAGTCGTGGATCAACTCAGTGTTCCTGTTTCGACCATGCCATGTGGCCAAGCCATCCAGGTATTTACTTCTCGGTCTTCCCTTGGTCTGTTCCCCTCGATCTTGCCAGTTGTCACTAAGTTCTCTTATCAATTTCTTCTCATAACATGTCCAAAAAAATTTGACTGTCTACGTCTAATTTCTCTAATCAATTTACGATTTTCATTTGTCTTCTGTAGAACTAGGCACTTTTAAAGAAGGTAGTTTGCCGTTGCTTTCCTTCTTGGCAGTGACCATACTGGCCGGGTGACCGTAGCCATTGTCTAAAAGCCCTAAAGTGTGAAAATATGCTCTGTATAGTAAGGAGTCTCCAGGACCAACTATACTTCTCAGGACTATTCCTAGTAACCATTTTAGGCTGCGTCTACCAGTTGCTGGGTACTTCAAGAAATTGCAGACATAATAATTGGAAAAAAATACACATCATGTGTTACATTTTACAATTACAATTAAAACCCCATTTTTAATGTGTAAAGATGACCTTTAACGATTAGTTCAAGTGAGTGTCTAAAAAACTAATCAATACTAACATATAGAGACAAATTTGTCATTTTAGTCAAGCTTAGTTAAAATATAAATGTAAAGTATCAAAGAAACGTCTGTAACCATCCTCAGGCTTCGCCCGTAGCGTGTCATCTGTATATTTATAAAGTGATGCCGTGATTTATCATGTTGGGTGAACTTACCAAAAACAGAAAATGAATTGTGAAAGAAAATACCCACCTGAGCCGCTTCGCATAACATACGATGATGATGATAACGATAATAATGATGACAAGTTAAAATATATAAATATCACTACAGAATACTACCTGATTTTCCTGTTCTTCAGGGCTCTCAGGGCGACTTTTGTGAGAACGTGTTTAAGAGCATACAAGACAATAGATGCGATAGCAAAGCACAAGAGCACAAATTCCAGGACGCGCCAGAAATCTTTGAAGTAAGCAGCTCTCTCGTTTTTCACCTTCTTCACACACTGAACGAAGAAGAGCAATGTGGTGATTCCGAAGAGAATCTCGAATATGAGGACAATAACTCCAAACCCTCCAATGTAGCTCATCAGTCGGAAAACCTGTTTGAACGACATCAGTTATAGTTCACTCCATTTTTGTTATGGAAAACCTGTTTTAGCGACGTCAATAATAGATCAATCAATTTTATTATGGAAAACTTGTTTGATTGACATTAACAATAGTTGAGTCACCTTTCGTTATAGAAAAACCTATTTGAACGACATCAATAACGGATCAATCAATTTTTTTTATAAACACCTGTTTGAACGGCAATAATAATAGGTGAGCTAAATGTTTGTTATGAAAAACATGTTTAAATGACAGCAACAATAAATGAGCCAGTTTAAATCACTTAAATGATAGATTAGCTAATTTTTGTTATGGAAAACGTACTTGAAGATAATATTTAAGCCAAATTTTCATTTTAGAATACCCGTTATAACGACATCAATATTAGATTAACTAATTGTTATTATAGTAAATGTTCGTGAATACAATAAAGCTTAGACAATCCAAAACATGTTGAAGATAGACAACAATAGAAAACTGCAAAGAACGATGAAGCAATACATCGTAAAAATAAGTTTCTACTTAGGGACTCAGTCTTGTAAAGTAAAATACTACAGATTTAAATCACTTAATGAAGAGCTTTAGATATTAAAACAGAAATATCTGGATTATATAATCCCTACATTATGAAATAACAGAATTATAAACTAATATATTCATATAAAGAAGGTGGAGAGGTAAACATGGATATTATAATGACTTGAACAACACCAATACACACACAATTCATTATCTGAAATAACAACAGTTGCTTGATTTGGAACACACATCGGAGACCATGTAGTTATATCTGTTATGTGATATTATCATGAAGTTGGTGGGCTTTTATTTTTTACGAAAATATGGGGGAGGGGGGGGGGGGGGAGAAGGGGAGTTGCGTTCACTCGCTTTGAGCTCAAACAATACACGTTCTATTACTTCTAGTGACTGGACTGATTTTTGCGTATGGATTAAATTGTAAAAAGACACAGCATATGGTCGTCACTAGGAAGAACGAAATACCACAATGTAATATACAAGTAAATGGGAATATTCTTAAACAAGTGAATAGGTACAATTATCTCGGAACAGTAATAACATCTGATGGGAGATGCCTTGAAGAGATTAGAACAAGAATATCCATGGCACAAGTAGCCTTTAGCAAGATGAAAAACATTCTAACCAATAAAAAGATGTCAATTGAAACGAGAAAAAGAGTGTTGAGATGCTACATAGAACCTATACTTTTATATGGGTGTGAAGCTTGGACAATGAGCAGTCAAGCTGAAAAACATCTGATGGCTGTAGAAATGTGGTTTCTGAGGCAAATGCAAAGAATACCATCGACAGCCAGAAAGATTAATGAACAAGTCCTTCAAGAAACAAATGAAGATCGTAAACTTATTAGAGACAATAGACGTAGACAGTCACAATTTTTTGGGCATGTTATGAGAAGAAATTATTTGGAGAACTTGGTGACAACTGGTAAGATCGAGGGAAGCAGACCAATGGGAAGACCTAGAAGCAAGTACCTGGATTGCTTGGCCTTGTGGCATGGTCGAGACAGAAACACAGTGCTGATCCACGACTCTGGTGATCGACTGAGATGGCAGAACATGACCGCCCACGCTTACCGGCATGGCACATGATGGATGGATGGATTAGCTTTCTCTTACCAGTGTCCCGCGCCATCAGGCGAACGCACTCTTACTTCTGAGGTACTTGTAATTTACGTTGCCAAGTCAACGACGAGAAGTCAACATTTTAGTCCAGAAATTGGTATTGTTTATATTATTACTAGCTGACCCGGCCCGGCTTCGCCCAGTCCCTGGTGGGGATCTGTCGTCTGTCTGTCTGTCTGTCTGTCTGTCTGTCTGTCTGTCTGTCTGTCTGTCTGTCTGTCTGTCTGTCTGACCCGGCCAGGCTTCACCCAGTCCCTGGTGGGGAGCATCTCATTTAATTCATATAAGTAGTCATATAAGCTCCCGTTCCCGTCTGTCTGTCTGTCTGTCTGTCTGTCTGTCTGTCTATCTGTCTGTCTGTCTATCTATCTGTCTGTCTGTCTGTCTGTCTGTCTGTCTGTCTGTCTGACCAGGCCAGGCTTCACCCAGTCCCTGGTGGGGAGCATCTCATTTAATTCATATAAGTAGTCATATAAGCTCCCGTTCCCGACTGTCTGTGTGTCTGTCTGTCTGACCCGGCCCGGCTTCGCCCAGCCTCTGGTGGGGAGCATCTCGTTTAATTCATATAAGTATTCATATAAGCTCCCGTTCCCGACTGATTGTCTGTCTGTCTGTCTGTCTGTCTGTCTGTCTGTCTGTCTGTCTGACCCGGCCCGGCTTCACCCAGTCCCTGGTGGGGAGCATCTCATTTAATTCATATAAGTAGTCATATAAGCTCCCGTTCCCGACTATCTGTCTGTCTGTCTGTCTGTCTGTCTGTCTGTCTGCCTGTCTGTCTGTCTGCCTGCCTGCCTGCCTGACTGTCTGTCTGTCTATCTATCTGTCTGTCTGTCTGTCTGACTCGGCCCGGCTTCGCCCAGCCTCTGGTGGGGAGCATCTCATTTAATTCATATAAGTAGTCATATAAGCTCCCGTTCCCGACTATCTGTCTGTCTGTCTGTCTATCTATCTGACCCGGCGCGGCTTCGCCCAGCTCCTGGCGGGGAGCGTCTCATTAAATTCATATAACAAAACAAAATTAACTTCAGAATGTCCTTCCACACACCATCCATTATTTTTAATGAAAACTGTTTTTAATAACCTACATGACTGCAGATAACTTCTTTAAACATAAAAAGATGAGTTAGAAAATTGTCACTATTTAAATAGATGCATTATGTTAATGAAAACTTTGAAAATGCCTTTAAGATTATATCATTATTTATGATAACCCATATGCCTGTAAATAACTGTAGACAAAGAGTTTATAAATCTTTGAAAACAATGCAACAATCTATATATAAAATATATAGCAATGCTATTAAAAGTTATGCCCCTTGAAATAACTTTCTTAAGTTAAGTCCCCTCGCTATATACAAATGATAATGTAAATTTAAATATTAAATTTTAGTAAGTAAATATCTGATTGTACACTAACAAGCTATGACAGTTGGCTGCACGGGAATGAAAAGAATACATGTAGAAAATTTCATCTCAATGGGATGGACCGTTATCGAACGCATCAAATACATCCCTACACATATACATACATCGTCTTTTATATATATAGATTTATTGCGCAGCTGTTTAAGCTTTCCACATACACAATTTTATGTCTTTCCGTGCCCCTCATTATGTTATTTTCCCAAATAATTCACGCTTCTCTATTCCACATCTTCTGTTCAAATGACTCCAAAACGCCATTTGCTTTTTTCCCCGTTGTGATTAGAAATCGCGTAAAACCTGCAACTCTCAATACCTCAGCGTTTGTGCGCACGATATTCAAAAAATTCTTCTCAAAATAATCTCTGGTGATTCCAGTTTCTTCATCACTGACCAGCATTCACAACTACACAGAATAACAGATCACACACAACATTTTAGCAAGCGGAAATAAAAAATACAAATTCAAATTTTGGTCCAGAAGATTGAATAGGATGCAAATTGTTTAAGAAAAACAGCTACTACAATCAATTCCATGAGAAAACTTATGTAACACTGCGGCACTCTTTATTCAAGTTAGTAGTTTCCATGATATTTTCCAATTGCTATATATCACACGTTGGATTGTTAAGCCTGTGACAAAAGCATCGGCTGTCGACACACATTTCTATCATGATTGCCTTCCCAGTCTTTGAATGTCCCATAGTTATCTACAAGAATTGATTGATTATTTTTTCTTTTTTTTTTGGGGGGGGTGGGGGGGTGGGGAGGGGGGGGGGGGGTGGGGGTGGGGTGGGGGTTGTTTCACTCCGTCCGATCTTTACCCTGACCTATGCAATTTGGAAGAACCAGCCATTAGTCACTATCTACAAGTGGGACAACACAGTAAACACCTTAATTAATTGTCGTCAAAGATGACTCAATAAATCAATGGAATCTTCAAGAGTTCACAAGATATTAATATCATGTCTTTCTGTTTGTACGAAACTGGCCCATGCAGATTAATCATATTGGCTTCTGCGATCTTTAACAAGCTTCTATTTTGTGTGTTATACACGCGAAACCCATTGTCTCTATAAATCTTTTTTTTAAAGTCTCTATCAATCGCGTGGCCAGTTTCCAAAATGTGCCGCAGTAATTTCATTTGTCTACCGGTAATTTTAAGCTGACTATCGTGTCTTTCTGTTTGCAAAAAACTGGCCTATGCAGATTAATCATGATGGTAACGTGATAGATAAAGACAATGCGTTTCGCGTGTTGTTTAACACACAAAATAGTTGCTTGTTAAGTATATTAAACCTCCTAGACTATACAGCGTCGGCTTCGTGGCTTAGAGGTTATGACTTTTCTCCGTAATCTCGTATACTCTCGTGGGTTAACGTGATGACGGTAAGAATCAGCGGTGGTTCGAATCGCATCGATAACTTACGGGGTATGTGAGCCGGCCGCTCAGAAAGCAATGGCAAACTACCGAGCGTAATCTTGCCAAGAAATCAACATACAGCTGAAAGATGCTGGTGTTGACAGCAATGTCCTGTAAAGGATATGCAAAAAAAAAAAAAAAAAGACTATACAGCTGAAGAAGAAGAAATGAAACTCTCACTGCATATTACCTTGACATCCAGCCTGGAGGTAGCCGACCCTGTTGTCAAGAATTCAGTAAGGGCTGTAACTGAGGCAAAAAGATTAGAATTTGGGTTGTACACGGTGTACTCCAGAAATATGGCTCTGGTGTTCAGGTCCAGCCAATTGTTCTCCTTAGCGTTGTCTAGGATGGCTTTTGTTCGGCAGAACTGACGTTTGGTGAGGATGACATATCCACCGCCTTTGTATGTTGCTAGGGTTCCAACGTATGGAGCGCTTTTCAGTTTCAGGGAGCTCTGATAGACCTGCAAGGTTCCAAAACAGTTGTGGCTAAATATAATAAAGCAAGGGTGGTCACTCCTGCAATACACACACACGTGTGTGTGTGTGTGTGTGTCTGTGTGTGAGAGAGAGAGAGAGAGAGAGAGAGAGAGATAGAGAGGGAGAGAGAGAGTGGGAGTGAGTGCGTATGCGTGAATGTGCGTGTATGTGTGTGAACCATTACTGTATGGCTAACACAGACAGCTAAAACTACTTGTTTTGTATTTAAAGACATAGACGTCGGCTTGGAGTCCGTTGACAATGAAATAAGTAACACCCATAGCGAGAACATTACCTAGTTAGGCATAATCTCATAACGCGTGATTTTACGAAGTTAGGCATAACATATGCTGCACTGGTTTCGTCCAAATGTTCCTCGCCGAAAATGTGAAATTACACTGGTACGACCTAGCGTCACCTAGCATCGGATGGTTTATGAGCTTGGATAAGGGAAGCATAGCTGCTCTCGGCAGCCCTCGTGGAAATGTTAATTTTGCACCGTGTTGAGAGGTAATTCTCAAAGTCAACCTCACTGTAAAAGATTCTTACAAATCTTTAGCGACTTTGTAATTTTATATGGCGTCGCAATCAATCCCAGCATTGTTTGACTGTTTGTGATGTACAAGACAAGTTTAGGATAAGACGTTTGCCATCGCTTTCTGAACGACCGAACTCGTACCATTGTTATTAATCAACACAAAACGCTCTGGTTCCAAATATCTTGCAGCTTGATTTCCAAAGCAGTATGCGGGAATGCGTGTTCGCTATATCTTCGTCACAGACGCCTTTTTGAAAAAGTAAAGTACTCTTTTTCACAACTGAGGCCATTGGGTGCATGTAGCTAGACACGTGTTGTAGAGACCAATCGGCACTTAGTGGGTCACGTGGTCTGTATCACGCCGGCCAACTTTACTTCCCAAGACATTTTCTGGTACCCATCTTAGATTTAGTGCTTATGTAGTCAGTCTTACACATTCGAATTCGTCCAATGCGGATTCGAACTTACGACAATTGAGCCTGCAGATGAATTTCCACTCTAATAGATTAAGTCCACTTCAGGCCTCATACGACCTGAACACTAAAGCTTTGAACATAATATTTAAAGCTAATTTTTTCCAGAGGATTCACCAACCAACCAACCACCCAACAAACCAACCAACCAATCAACCAACCAGCCAGCCAGCCAACCAACCAACCAACCAACCAACCACCCACCCACCTAACCAACCAACCAACCAACCAGTCATAAATATACGCTATAAACTATTCTACGACAGACTACATCACAGTGTCAGGTCGGGGTCACTTCTAATGTGTGGGGTCAAGCTGTTGCGGGACGAAGTGGTGCATTCGCGGATAAAGCTTCTAACATAAGAATGGAGACATTTGCAGTCACTGCAGCTCTTCGGTGTATCAGTTGAAATCTTTGCGTGAAGGCTGTTGTCACATCATACTCAGCCAACCACTAGGAAGATTTACAGACAACGGGTGGCTCTAGTATGCTTGGTTGTCATCTCTGCAGACATCTAACTTTCATCAACTGTCGATGGTCTGTTGTCGCGAACGAGGCCAGGGACAATGGAAAAGCGTCTCCAGTGTGATCAATTACCACCATTTCAGTCATCCCAGAGTAATTAGTCTGGGGTAACATTTATTAATGAAATAAGTAACACAGCACAGTGTAACAATTTGGAATTAAGTGGGAAACCAGTGTTATAAAACATACGGAAGGCAAGCTATGCCCCTTGCCAATTGGTATTTAAAAAAAAAAAAAAAACAGTGGTTTTGCTGCTACTGAGTTGATACTTTTTTTTTTTTTGGTTCGCATATCCTTTACAGGACATCGTTGTCAACATCAGCATCTTTCAACTGATTGTTAATTTCTTGGCAAGATTACGCTCAGTAGTTTGCCATTGCTCACATACCCCTAAGTTACCGACGCGGAGAGAACCGCTACCGATTCACGTCAACGTCACGTTACTTTCGAGAGTATACGGGATTACGGAGAAAGTCGTGTAATCCCTAGACCAGGGAGACCGGCGAGTTGATGATACTAGAGTATGCATTAAACACAAATCATGAATAGGAAGGGTGTTAAAATTAAAGACACACAGATACTGGTGAACGTATCGACCAAAATTTGTATCAACGAACATGAAAACAAACACCCCCCCCCCCCCCCCAACACAAACACACACAAACTAACTCGGATCTGAAACGTAATCCAGCATTCTTGTTTTTATGTCTATTTGTGTTTTCTTGTTCGACAATACAGACAGTATCTCATGGTTGCTGTTGTCTTTTTGGCAACTGTCAAGTTTCTGAAACTTCTGCAGTTCAACAAAAATATGGGAATATTGGGGGGCTACTGTAAGTCCGCCTTGTTTAGCTATAGTTAGTTGTCCTTGAGATACGCTGCTGTAAACATTGTGAATACGCACATGATACATGGTAAGAAAAGCAGAAAGTATGTGAAAGGTCAGATTTACAAAAACACGACTTTGGTCGGAACGTCCGCATATATCTTTGTGTGTTTTTCAATTCATCGCGCTTCCTAGTAATATTTTCCCCCATTCAGACACTTTTACACCTAGTGCCCAGGGAACAATCTGATTCCATACATTCAGTCATCTGCTGGGACAGACACCATCACATATGGGTCTGCCCCGTGTGTAATCATCTCGGCTTTGAGTAATAGTAATAACAAAGATAACTATATTTTATTATTTGAAAACATATTCCAAAGCAGAGACCGCTGTGGATCTGTGATGCGATGGGGTCATGGCGTATTGTTGGTCTGGATGCTCAGAGGAAGCAGTGGTCAGTCTTTTCCTCTGTTGACGGACGACAAGCGCAAATCTTGAGCCCTCATCAGAACGTGCTCATTGCATTATCAACGCAACTCCCTATCAACTACACTAACGCTGCCGAATGAAAAGATATTTAACAAGAGCTCAGATACCTTAGAGAAGAAACTAGGGTGTAAGACTTACGAAAGATCATCCGAGTCTTTGAGCGTGTCTGTCATATTATCTGGTGGTACAACCCAGTATGGCAAATAGTCCTTGGTGTCATCATTTGTCCAGCTGTAGTCTCCACGACAGTGATGGATGACAGCAGTGAGTTGAGGCAAAATAGTACACGTATCTGTAGGTAATTAATGAGTATGAATTATAACACGACTACCATCATACACTATGGCAGAACTGTCAGGCTAGAGAATAAGGTGTCATTTCATACGACTAAAAAGGGCGCATTTAGGTTGTAGTAATAATAAAATAATGAATTGAGTTAAGTTGAGACAAGAACAGCTTTAAACAAGTCGCTTAAAAGTCACGGGGTCGACTTCATTGAAATGGGTTTATCCCATATGGCTTAGTCTTTTTCCGCTACGCGGGCTGCGGAAAGCGTCGCACAAAACAAGAACTCCGTAGCTTCAGCGACGACCATAAGAGTCTCCAGAAAAAACCCAAGGAACCGACATAACAGCACTCAGGAACATTCCAAAAGGACATCAGGTGTCAGTCCTTCATCTTTAACAGCCAGCGAACATTCCTAGTAATAATGGTACCACTTGTGGTCTGATGATTAAATGATAATAAGACCATGAGATAAACCTTTTAGTAATCTGGCACTTAGTATATAAATTAAAGATCCCACAAACAATGTTGAGAAAATACAAGCTCTAGAAATAGTAATAAATAAAATGAAACTTGTATAACCAATCTATTGTACTGATGCATGCAATAAATGCAGTCTAATCTGTTAAAAAAAAAATCTAACATATGATGTAACAAATAGTGAAAGACAAGAATCGCCCTATCAGAAGATTCCTTAACAAGGACTGAGCAACGTAATCAGAACCAGACATATCACACGTAATAAAGATTGAGAAACATCTTGACAATACATTATAACACCATCTTCATAACATATCAAATAACAGAGAATAATGTGAACCAAATTCGCCCCTCTTCTGTTTCAGACCATTCACATGAAAAGCAAGAAGATGAAGATAAGAAGAAGAAGAAGAAGAAGAAGAAGAAGAAGAAGAAGAAGAAGAAGAAGAAGAAGAAGAAGAAGAAGAAGAAGAAGAACAAGAAGAACAAGAAGAACAAGAACAAGAAGAGGAAGAAGAGGAAGAAGAAGAAGAAAAAGAAGAAGAAGAAGAAGAAGAAGAAGAAGAAGAAGAAGAAGAAGAAGAAGAAGAAGAAGAAGAAGAAGAAGAAAGGGAGGAGGAGGAGAAGGAAGGAGCAGGAGGAAGAGGAGAAGAAGAAGAGGAAGAGAAGAAGACGGAGAAGAAGAGGAAGAGGAAGAAAATAATAAGAAGAAGAAGTATGCATTTGCCAGTTATAGCCCATGGATGTTCAATCACAATCTGATAAATTCCATTTAAATCACACAATAACTACTAAATCCAGCATGCGGAATAGTAACCGCAGTTATCTGCTCTTAATTGACATTGTCCTGACTCTTCCATGTATGTACACACTTCCACACTGCATATGTATCCTCGAAGCAGACGAAGAGGACCTAACTGTCATAACAATCCGCCCTAAGGTAGGTTACGAGGTTCCTGGTTAGACTAAAGTGAGAATGTAGAGGGTCTGATGTTGCGGCATTAGAAAGAGTAGTGGGCCCATTTCCAACCCGTGAGGCGTGTATTGGGCACAAGAGGTAAGCAACAAATAAGTACTCGGCGCGTATTGTCGTTATTACCACGCCTGCTGCCTTACATTCCATGACATTTTCTGGTGCAAATTTTAGGTTGAAGCGACATGGGAACCATCGTCAATTTAAAAAAAAATGCACGTTTATATACCGAACGAGTAAAGTGTTAATTTCAACCATTAAAATACAACTCTATTCGCATTAAGAAATAAATAAGAAAAGATCCCTCATGATACTTAACTAACCTTTCTGTTCGTCAACGGTTTTACACGGTTAACCTCACCATTTTTAACTCTCATTTGCCTGAGTCGCGCCACGCCAATTCTACGGTTGTTCATGTCAGCAGCACAAGCTGTATCCCGCCAGTATTCTATCTCCTGTTCATTAGCATAGCTGACCGCATACAGGGATGGCAGGAACGTTTCGTCTAACCAAGTCCAGTAATCCAACACTGTCTTTATCTGTGAAGACACAATAATTTCAAACGTTCGATAAGATGGAGAGACGTCACGAGGGGTTACGCACATAGAACAATATGACAAACCAAAGGGTTTTATAAGTAGAAGCGGGCGCTTTGATGCAATCGATAGGAGGTTACAGTGACAAAGGCATGAGTGCGGTTGGAAGAAGGTTCAAAGTCTGCACTTGTCGTTTACTACGAGGAGGGAAAGACTGACCACCTATTTCTCAGTGCACTCCAGTCTTCAAAATGGGATGGTCCCAACACTTCAGGTACGTACATCAGGTTCCTGCTACCGGTCTTGTATGTGCGTGAGTGTTTTACGTAGAACAATAGCAGCAACCAAGAGGTTACTTACCTAGAACAATAGCAAACAACAAGGGGAATACGTATGTAGGACAATAGCAAAACCTTGAGGTGAATTATGTAGAACAATAGCAATAACCACTAGATGATATAAATGAAACAACAACAAAATCCAAGGCGCCATGTATAAGCTAAAGTATACAGTTAAAGAACATTTTAAACACCTTGGAGCGCATTAGGTATATGGTGCTAGTCGCATATGTTTCTAGAACAATCGGCGCTTCATAGGTGATGTGAACGTTATCAATCCAGCCCATCATGGCTGCCAGGAAATGTCTTGCGGAGTAAAGATTGCCGGTGTGATATTTGAGGTATCATCCATTTCATTACCCAGAACAGTCTAGGCATTCAACCAATTCATGCCCAGTCCTTCACAGACTTCTTAATGAATAAATGAAGTTTGCAACTAAAGTTCTCAATAGCATGAGATAGTCATGTTCATTCCAACCCTCCTTAATAACATCTTACGATATGCAAGATAGGTTACAGTGTTACTATTTGCTTGCCTTATGGATTCCGGTTACATGTGGATGTTATTGACGTGACTTTACTTCACTTTCCGTGACATTTATTTGGAAAGAAGTATAAGTTACATGTTGCCATTTCGAATCTGTAAGTGTTGACCAAACGACTTAAACCATGTAGCTTCCGTCTAAACAGACACAGAGCAGAACAATAACACCTTCATGACAACCGAGAAAGAAGAAGGTGGTGGTGTAAACACACATAAACAAACACGCACGCACGCACGCACGCACGTACACACATACACACAAACGTCCTGCAGCAGGAAGCGGCTGTGGGTATGTGACGTAGGCCTGGTGCATGGAGGAATGAGTGACACGTCTTCCTCTCTTGTAGCGAACAGCGAGAACTGACATTGATCCCTGGTCCCACAGCGCGTATGACATTGTCAGCGTAACGCCCTAATCAACACTCCCGCTAAGTGTTGCATTATTGTTTTTGGAACGGTATACTCTATACATGTGGATTTGTTTTTATCAAATGCAAATGCTTCTATAATGGGTTTTTTTTTTTTTAGCATATCCTTTACAGGACTTAGCTGTCAACACCAGCATCTTTCAGCTGTATGTTGATCTCTTGGCAAGATTACGCTCAGTAGTTTGCCATTGCTTTCTGAGCGGCCGGCTCAATATCCCGCAAGTCACGAGCGGGGGTCGAACCGCCTCAGCTCTCGCTCCGCTACGAGACTCTGCGTGATAAACGGGATTACAGAGAGAAAGTGTTGTAACCCCACAGCCAGAGAGACCGATAATGTGTATAGGATATTTTATTATAAATAATTTCGAAGACATTTTAAAAGAAAATCACTCTGCACCACGTCTGTGCTGTGGCCGAGGCGTAATGAACGCAATTTCGCAACCCCAACATAGAGGGTTCGAAGTCACACGCAGGGGATATAGTAGCAGACCCCTTTCCGTTCATTTTCAAAATTGAATTAGCGTCGTCTATGCAGAAAGGTATAGCAAATAACAGTACGTAAAATTGTCTAGAAATATCACCAACAGCCATTAAATACCGAGGGAGCCGGGTTGGTCAGTGACTAGACACGCTCGCGCTGGTCAGATGGTGATGATTTGGATCCGTGTGGGGGAGGATTCAGCCCCAGCCTAAAATGGGTACCATGACATTTCTAGGGAAGTAAATACGCTTGGCGTGATACGGACCCCACCACCCACCGAGTGCCCATTGATATATACAAATATCAGTATAGCACCATATAGCCAATGAGTCTTAGGGCGTTTAAATGGGTCCCATATTTTACTACATTAAATGCCGAGGTTGATTGGCTATGACCTGTAAAGGTTATGCAACTAACTTTAACTTTACACTGTATCAATCAAAATAACAACAACAAAACATGACATTAAAAGCAAAGACAACAATGAGAACTTATATATTTACGCGCATCATAACTCACTTCACCATGCTTATCCAACATAGTGTTTTTGATGTGATTACTTAACATGTAAGACTGTGGATCGCGCTGCTGGTACGACAGGAAGAAGATCACCACCAGAAAGAACGTATATATAGCTATGTCTTTGAGAACAGCTTCCATCTTGATCTCCATCAAGCGGTCATGGCGTGCTTTAGCCAGCTGTTCGGGGTCTGGAGCTTGTAACTCAGACTTGTCATACTGCCTCTGGAGCATGATCTCTGTTACAGGAAACATAAACAGTCTAGAGAACATTCAACTCGCGTACATGATATCACATTTAAACACTAAAATAGGCGTACAATATTTTGCATATATGTCAGTTGCAGTTAGGAAAAGAGTGTTGGAGAGCTATATAGACCTCTACTGTTATATGGATGTGAAACATGGACAAAAAGCAGACAAGCTGAGGAACATTTAATGGCAGTGGAAATGTGGTTGCTGAGAAGAAAATGCAAAGAATACTATGGATGGACACAAACACGATTAAGAAAGTCCTACCAGAAACAAATGAAAGTCGTAAATTGATTACATAAATTATACGCATACAGTCAATATTTTTTGGTACGTTATGATGAGACATACACTTGAAAACATAGTGACAGCTAGCAGAAATGTTTAGAGAAAGTGGAAGGCACCTGGATGACTTGGCAAAATGGATCAGGTCATTGTTCCTCCCCCGATTGAGTAGGGCTCAATCGGGGGAGGAACAATGACCTGATCCATAATTCTAGAGATCGTCTGAGATGGCCAACAATGACCGCCCACGTTCAGCGTCGTGATACGTGTTGATGACGATGTCATCAGATTTACAAACAAATAAGAGTGAAGTAACAGTTTTATTATCTTGATAATGACGGGCAAAAGACACTGATATTGTCTTCTTCTTTCACCCTGTGTCCCCCTTTGAAGCCTAGGCCCTCAACCAACTCACTCCAAGCCCTTCTATTATAGTATTCTATGCTGCTCCATATGTGTCTTTCCTATATTAATGTACTATTATCTTTCTTCTCTGTGTATTTTAGGTTTCCTCTATTTTTTCTTGTTTTGTTTTGGTTTTGGTTTTTTTTTGGGGGGGGGGGGTGAGGGGAGGGGGGGGGGGAGGGGGCTCGTGGATTCCAGGAAAAGGCCTATCTAATTATACTATTTTCATGTTTTCCCAATTTATCTCTTACCCAGCGCCAGCAGCTTTTTCTTTACCTCTTGATTCACTAGTATATGTCTATTTCTCTCCATCGTAATCGGTTTGCTTGTTCTCCATTTGTCTTATCCATACAGGAGTGCATACTTAACGTTAGAACTGAATATTCTGTTTGGTGCTACTTTGAATATCTTTTGACTTTCATAAATTCCATAGTGCTATGAAAGTACCTCTTGCCTTTTGCATTATTAATATCTATTGCCACCTCTTTGTCCACATTAATACCTAAATAGGGGCATGATTTCTTCCCCTGAAGTGAGGTTTAAGCAAGGGAGATCGTGTTATTGTTTGTTTGGTATAATCTAATTGTATTTATCTTTTCCCTATTATTTAAAACCCAATTGAAATTATCACCCACCCAACGTCTTTAGGTTATCTTGCATCGTTGCCACAATAAGAACTATCAGCAGAAGGAAGCAAAGACCAGGAAAATACATGCCATGCGAATCAGTAAACTTTAAAAATCTCAAAGACGAGGCAGTGAGGGAAAATTATGAAAAAGAGCTAACTGAAATCTTTGTAAAATTACCTACAGAAAGAAAGATAGTGAAAGAAGAATGGGAGATGTTCAAATGAAGCATTTTAAATAATGCAAAGATAACATGTGGAACCACGAAAAAACGCAAAACACGGATAAAGAAAATAACAAGTTGGTGGAACGCAGAAGTAAAGAAAGCTGTAAAAGACAAAAAGGAAAAATATAAAAAGTGGTCGAAGAGCAAACAGGAATGCGATTTTTATAGAATATAGAATAGCGAGAACACATGTGAATAGTATAGTAAAGAGAGAAAAACAAAAAGACTGGGAGGAGTATGGAGAAACTCTAAATAAAACTACAAGGAGGCATCTAGAAACTTCTATAAAAAGATAAGTGCAATGAGAACCAGAGGAGAATCCTTTGACCCAATTGAAATAATTAACAGCGAAAATGGAGAACCAATAAGTGAACAAAAACAAATCCTAATAAGATGAAAACAGTACTTCGAACAACTTCTCAACATCCAATCAGATGTCAAATGAATTCAATTAACCGACACAGATGCCACTGAAGAACTAGAACCAGACATACTGAAAGAAGAAATTATGGAAGCCATCAAAAAGAGAAGTAGGAGCAGTATGGCTGCATAGACTATTCAACCATGTTTGGGTAGAACCACGAGACTGGTTTCCCAATTTGGAAAAACAAAGGCAGCAAAAGAGACTGCACACAATAAAGAGGCATTTCACTGTTGAGTCATACTGGGAAAATATTTTGCAAAATTCTTGAAAAAAGACTACGAACTATTATAGAACCCCAGCTAAGCGAAACACAACTTGGATTTAGGAAAAACAAAGGATGCACAGATGCCATTTTTGCTCTTGGACAACTTATAGAAAAATCAATCGAATTAAATGAAACACTCTACTTAGCCTTTGTCGACCAAGAAAAGGCATTTGATAGAGTAGATAGAAACAATCCTTAAACAATATGGAGTGAGTACACATCTGACACACCTATGTAGAAGCTTATATAACAACAGTGAATGTATAGTGAGAGCAACTGGAGGAGACTCAGAACCCTTCACCATAAGATCCGGAGTACAACAAGTTTGTGTCCTGTCCCCTCTCTTGTTTATAACATATATGGACAACATATGTAAAGAAACCAGCCAAACGGAGATCGCAAGAACAACCGCATGACGAGAGCGCAGAAGAATAACCATCTGCAAATCTAACCATTAGAGAACTCATGTTTGAGGACGATCAAGCAATAATAGCAAAATCAGAAGCTGAATTACAAGACCACATGAATAGTCTAAATGAAATGTGTAGGGAACATAACATGAAAATTAGCACAAGCAAAACAGAGACTATAACCAAAGACGAAAAAACAACAATAATTCACCTAAACGAACATCACTTGAAACAAGTAAAGAGTTTCAAGTACCTAGGAAGTATAATATCGTCAAATGGCAAATCAGAAGACGAGATCGAAAATAGATGCAATAAGGCAAACCAACTCATTGGACAAACGGCACATGTATCAATAACTACTAAGAAAGCACTTTACAACACAATCTTCCTACCAACTCTATGTTACCAATGCCAAACCTGGACAATGACAGAAAAATAGGAAAAAAAAAACAACAACAACATAAATGAGATTCCTGAGAAGAATACTCAATGTATCAAGAAGAGATAAGATCATAAATGAAGAAATCAGGATTAAAGTGGGGGTTACAGCAGCACTAGATTTTATTATAAGGCAGCAAGTTAAAAGGTATGGCCATGCAAGTAGGTTACGAATTAACAGTATACCACAACAAGCAATGATGTACAGACCAGAGGGAAGCAGAGGAAGAGGCCGACCACGTAAACGATGGATGCAGGGAATAACAGAGTCCATGGGAATATTGATACATGAAGCCCACAAGCGGGCACTCTCTCGCTGTTTATACTTCACCTCGACACCGCAAGGTACAAGAGGAACATGATGAGGTGAGATGAGAGATGAGATGAGATTAGTCTCTGTTACAGGAGGGCAAGATTGTCGATGAAGTCCATATGACTAAGCCGCATTATCTGAGTCCGTTAAGTTCCATTTCTAGTGGCAGTTATCGTTGTCTTCATAGTCCAGTCTATAGTCACCCAGAATAAAAATGTAAATAAAGGCAGTCCTGTTTCTATATCTCAAATATATCTGCTATTATTTCACATGAATACAATCACAGTTGATGGGTTGGGCGTTGCTACCACAACTTTCGTCGACACACAAACAACAAGCATACAATTATACAAATAAATTAACAATTTACAACGTTACTTAGTTGATGAGCTCCTGTCGTCAAGGTAGGCATAAATGAAACACTCCTCCAGCGAATATGTCAAACATATGGCTCTCATATACAACCAATATGACATACGAAGCAAGCATAGCTTTACAAAATAGCGACATAACTAATAATACAAACTGGCACAACAGCTAATGTGGTACAGGTACACAACTAACTTCAGATAATGTATAAACAAAAATAAAACACATACTCACTGTAACTAATGTGACACACCTCTATGTAAATAACTTTACAGGATTGGCTACATATCTATTTATTATTTTGTACAATTGGTCAAATAGCAGTAGGTCACACTATGTCCTGTTAGGCTACTGTGACCTACTGTTACTTAACTAACTTTACAGACTGGCTATATTTCTAATTTGACATTCTGACTATACAAATGACGCGGCATATTGCTACTCAGCTAACTTTACAGAATGGCTATATAACCAATATCACATTTTGACGCTACACAACAACTAAGGTGACATAATTCTACTTAACTAACTCTTTAAAAAAATGACTACATAACCTACTTCGAAATTCTGACTATAAAAATAACGCGGCATACTGCTACTTAACTAACTTTACAGAATGGCTACATAACCATTATCACATTTTGACGATACAACAATTAAGGTGACGTAATTCTGCTTAACTAACTCTAAAAAAAATGACTACGTAACCTAATTCGAAATTCTGACTATACAGATAACGTGCCACATTGCTACTTAACTAATTTTAGAGAATGGTTAACAACTAACAACACATTCTGACTATACAACTAACGTGAATCTTACGAGACAGACTGGTTACATCTCTTTTCCTTTCTTTGGTATCATTCTCCGCCAATATTTGGTTTAAATCTTCTTTCGCATCATCATCATCCAGTTCCGGTTTCTTCAGAACGCAGGCTAAGAAAGCCACCAACAAAAGAACCTAGCAAGATACACCAGATAAACACATGTCAGTATTAACCACCAACAAAAGATCCTAGCAAGATACACGAGATACAAACATGTCAGTATTAGCCACCAACAAAAGATCCTAGCAAGATACACCAGACAAACACATGTCAGTATTAACCACCAACAACAGATACTAGCAAGATACACGAGATAAACACATGTCAGTATTAACCACCAATAAAAGAACCTCGCAAGATACACGAGATAAAAACTTGTCAGTATTATACATATCTTCGGCTAACACTGTAAACTAATTATTCCTACACTGTTTGTACCATCGCTGGGTTTACACTGAGGGATGTAGATAGGCGCATGAATACATGCCAGTAACCTTAAACTAGTAATTTAATGATGTGCCTATGATAGAAACATGTTTTTTTTAAATCCGGGGATTATAACCCAGCTGTTCTGAGTGAGAGATCTGAATTATAAACGGTCACGCATCTGATCTTTATATCATCGTCATCATCGTGTGGAAAATCCTTTGCAGAACATCGTCTTCATCGCGGCCCGTCGGACAGACTCTTACTACTTCGACAGTTTTCCCGCCACTTGCATCTTAAGACATAGGATGTCTGTGACATGGTCACTTCCATGCGGTTTTACCGAAAAAGGGGAAATCACCATTTTGATGTTTTTTTTTTTTTTAAAGTTGCATATCCCTTACAGGACGTTGCAGTCAACACCAGTATGTTACTGCCGTTGTTGATGTCATGGCAAGTTTTAATGTTCAGTAGTTTGCCATTGCTTTCTGAACGGCCGACCCCCATACCAATACGTTAAAACCAGCGCGACACTGTCTGCTGCCAAATCGGTCATCGCTGCGTTTCGAACGCGGGTAAGTGGCATTACGAATCGCGTCCGCCACATCATCACCACGGAGACCGGCTGATTTTAATGTTATGTTATATTTTATTATGTTATGTTATGGTTTATTATATTATGTTATATTTTATTATATAATGTTATACTTTTTTGTGTTTTGTTACATTTTATTCCGCAACTAGCTGATCCGGTCCGGCTTCGCCGAGGCCCTGGTGGGGATCTATCTGTCTGTCTGTCTGTCTGCCTGTCTGCTTGTTTGTCTGTCTGTCTGACCCGGCCCGGCTTCGCCCAGCTCCTTGTGGGGAGCATCTAATTTAATTCATATAAGTAGTCATATAAGCTTCCGTTCCCGTTCCCGACTGTCTGTCTGTCTGTCTGTCTGTCTGTCTGTCTGTTTGTCTGTCTGTCTGTCTGTCTGTCTATCTGTCTGTCTGACCCGGCCCGGCTTCACCCAGTCCCTGGTGGGGAGCATCTCATTTAATTCATAAAAGTAGTCATATAAGCTCCCGTTCCTGACTATCTGTCTGTCTGTCTATCTATCTGACCCGGCGCGGCTTCGCCCAGCTCCTGGCGGGGAGCGTCTCATTAAATTCATATAACAAAAAAAAAAGTAATTTAAGAATGTTCTTCCACACACCATCCATTATTTTTAATGAAAACTGATTTTAATCATCTACATGACTGTAGATAACTTCTTTAAACATAAAAAGATGAGTTAGAAAAGTTTCACTATTTAAATAGATGCATTATTTTTATGAAAACTATGAAAATGCCTTAAAGATTATATCATTATTTATTATAACTCATATGCCTGAAAATAACTGTAGACAAAGAGTTTATAAATCTTTGAAAACAATGCAACAATCTATATATAAAATAATAGCAATGTTATTAAAAGTTATGCCCCTTGAAATAACTTTTCTTATGTTAAGTCCCCTCGTTATATAGAAATGATAATGTAAATTTAAATATTAAATTTTAGTAAGTAAATAGCTGATTGTACACTAAACAACTATGACAGTTGGTTGCACGGGAATGAAAAGAAAACATGTAGAAAATTTCATCTCAATCGGATGGACCGTTCGCGAACGCATAAAGAACGGACACACATACATACATACATTGTGTTTTATAGATATAGATGTTATACTTTGTTATGTTATATGTTATTATGTTATATTGAACGAAGTCACTCCATATTGGGCATGGCACTTGTGCGCAGTCCTTCGATGCAGCAGCCATAATAAAGTATTTCTAATCGATGTTCTCATAACGCATTACTCACTCTTAAAGAGGCTAAATATACACACCTGGCATAAAACATACACGGGAGTAATAACTGGGAAGCCAGACTTCTTTAGTTTTACCTGTAGTGACATATCCATATGAATCGTGGGTCATTTCACGCATTTGAACTTGAATGAGGAAGAACAATTCTTATAATACCGTAGATTAAGTAGAAGATATACTGATATTCCACAAGCTCGAAACGTCGAAGAAAGTGGTCTTACAAACGATGTCTTGTCTCTGAAACTAAAATACTTTGACCATATTACATATCACCGACAGTAATGGCCGCCATGGTTCCTGGCGAGAGGGTGGAGAACATTGAACACTAAACACACCCTAGGCATTAAAAAAGCCTCAAAAGATTCACTGGCAAAGAATGGAGAGTGTTTCATGTGGGCTGTAATGAACATGACATTTTAAAGGAAACTGCAGAACTTTAAGAGTTAACAAATGAAGAAAAGACACTGTAACATGCAATATAAGATACCTTGATTGGCTGAACAACGATAACGGATTGGAAAAATGAGAGCAGGAATGTCGTCAACCACTGGTTGGATTTCTCCTTGCCCCACTCCATGCTGTAGAGTATGGTGAAAAATCCGGAGACCACAATGCTCAGGAAACACACTGGGAGGGAGAAACACACATTGGGAAGCAATATAATTAATTAGGCTGATTATTACGAGAACGTCATGTTATATCTTGTATGCATAATACTCACTCTGGGTACTTGGCTGGAGTCAATGGTGACAATAAAATACAACACGCTGTGAGGAATCATGACCAACCAAGGTTTGATCTTCCTCCTGGAACGTCAAACATTCTTTGCCCACATTGTCGAAGAACATTTCTAGCCAAAATAGACCTTGGCAACCATCTTAGACCTCACGGCTAACAACGTTCAAGCCCACTGGATGAAATGAATGGTCATCGTCATACTTGAAGGACAAACATCAGGCTTGATCTTAGGAAGTCGGTATGTGCTGTGCTGAATTTTACCTGGTTACATCCTAATATGTGACTCTACAGACGCTCCGTGCCTAAGAGATTACGGGTGCAGTAATCCATCATACAGTGTTTGAAACACAGCTGCAGGCAATTTGGCAGCAGACTGCCTTGCGTTGGTTTCCTTTTATTTATTTTTTTTATTGGTATGGGTGCCGGTCGTTCAGAAAGCAATGGAAAAACTACTGAACGTAAACTTTCCCAGGAATCACGAACAACCAAAAATGATGGTGCTGACTGCTACACCCTGTAAAGGATATGCAACTAATTAAATCAACTTTACATCAACTTTATATGCAACTAACTAACAGATGTGGAGTCCCAGAATCAGCCTAGCTCGCCCTGCTGGTGTTTGACTGGGTACAGGGGAAGGGGAAGTCGGCGACACAGTCCCCGTGGAGATTTTACTTTGTTACAGGGTCGGGAGGAACATCTCTACACCAACCTCACTCCGATAGAACCAAGCCTTTTTTATGGTTCAAGCAACTTGTACGTAAATGCATTTGACTTATGAGTTAAATCTCAGTCTTCCAGAGGATCCACCGAGCAACCAAACAAACACCCTCAAAGACGAGGCAGGGGTCTCTCTGCACGAGGATGGACACAGGGCATTGCACACACATTGGACACGAGGCCAAATAACTTGCAAACAATTGATAATTTATTAGGTGGCCTATGGTGTGAGCTATGACCTGCGAGGGGCCTGCTACATAATGAATTTGCAAATGTTCATGGCGGGAGACCAATATTCGGTTAAATGTAATCAAACAATTTGCTTCGTTTCGTTCTGGTAATCATTTTCAAATGTCCGTATGTAACCCCGGGGAAACAATCTTAATCATAAATTATTCACAGCTAGGACATTCGTGCCGGCTTCCTGGCCTAGAGGTTAGCGACTTTTCTCTGTAATCTCATATACTCTCGCAAGTAACGTGACGACGGTAAGAATCAGCAATGGTTCGAATCGCGTCGGTAACTTACGGGGTATGTGAGCCGGCCGCTCAGAAAGCAATGGAAAACTACTGAGCGTAATCTTGCCACGAAATCAACAATGAGCTGAAAGATGCTGATGTTGATAGCGATGTCTTGTAAAGGATATGCAAACATATTTAGGACATTCGTACATGAACTTCAGAAGCGTTCGCTTCGCTTGGAACTCAAGCGTAGTCCGTACTACTTATAGTGCACTGGGCTGATTTTTACGTGTGGATTAGCTTTCCCTATTATTAGTGTCCTTCGCCGTCAGGCAAACCCGATTCCACTTCAGAGGTACTTGTAATTTACGTCCCCAAGTCATGAATGAGAGATCACCATTTATTTAATATTTATATGTAATATTTTGAAAAATCTGTGCAAGCAAATTTTCAAGTTTCTGTACACAATCTCAAGGGAGACAACTTACGAATCCATGCGATGTAAATACACCAAAACGGAAGCGACCAGGGTTGTTTTGTTTTCGGCCTGGTAACGTTTGCTTCCTGTTCAAAACCATCGTTGTCTGAGACTTTATCCACGTACAGGTTTCTCTTGTGGAAGGTAATGATTCTATGGATACTCTCTTTCATCTTCCGTAACCTGTGGATTGAAAGCAAGAATCAAATTATGACATTCGTCCAGCTGTATAATTGTGGTTTCAAATAAACTTTATGAACTGACACTTAAAATCCCAAATAATATAGTCAAGTTTTGATATGATAATAAGAAATGTGAGATGATGTAACAGTCCTGTGGCTAACCGTATAGTTTATATCTGAGTATGAATTAAACATTTAAAAAAGAACATAAACTGTGTGAAAAAAAGATGCAGAAGAAGAAGATGGAGGAAGAGGAGAACGAGGGGGAGGCCAGGTCGACGAAGATGATGAATTAGATGAAACTTTAGACCAATGTGAGGTGCCCAGTTGGACGAGCGTTGTAGTACATCTGTTGGGTCGGGAGTCAGCGGTATCATGTGCAGATTATGAAGACCGAATCAGGTATGTCCTCGCATATGTTCTGATCTTTAGTGTGCAATTTCCTCGGGTTTTATGGTGTGTTGGGGTATTATCCTTGCACTCCGGACAAGTCCACAGGTGCTCAGATCCCCCCTCCCCCTCATAACATATGCATCAGCGGCCAGCGACTAATAGCGTCAGTTCTGTGTTGGTTGACGAGGCCCCTTGTTCACACGATGATCCCCTTGTGTATGGCAGTGCCAATTCTTACTCCCGATTCTCTCATTCTGGACAACGATGTGGATTCACTGAGGTCAAAGTCCTGTGCTCTCGACATTTCTCTAATGGTTTCCTAAGTAATCTTTCCGGGTTAATGAATACGTATGCATTTACTTCTCCTTAAAGTTAGTTAGTTAGTTAGTTAGTTAGTCGCAGTTCCAACTTCACAGCAACGGGTCATCCCCATTATGCTCCGTTTCTGTGCCAGTGAATATCACACAAAACGCTCCCCACTGCCTCCTCAAAGTATTTTCTTCAACATATGAGGGGGCTTCAAATGAAAGCCTTCACAGTTTGATAGAAATTACAATAACCATACCAGTGTCTTGTAACCTGTCAATATTGTTGTTAAGGTTATAAAGAGTGTTTAGCACGTGACACGATGGTGCATATGAAAACTGTCACCACAAGATAGTTTAAAGATGACCGCCCCACTTTCGACATGCACCAAGAAGGAGCAGCGTTCTGTTATCCGTTTTTGTTTTTTTTTTAAATCAGGAAAGAGGTGAAACCTATTCATCGGCGAATGAAGGTCCAGTATGGTGAAGCGTGCCTGTAAATACAGCAAATGATGAGTGGAGTAGGAAGTTTCGAAACGACGTGACTTCTGTGACCGTTCACGACCGGGTCAAGCACACCGAGTAATGACAAAGAGAATTATTTTATACAGGAATTCAAGCATTTTATCGTTGCTGGGAATTTAAGGTTTTGATTTTATATGAAGGCAATCAACTAAGGAACTCGTGGAAAATGGTGTTCAATTATCTTCACTAAAAGAAATTGAAACATTTGTGGTTGCATACACAATGACATTTTAAAACTTAAAATTAAATGGTTGCATACACAATATGCTTGCGTCCTGGTGTCACAATATCTTTATGCGTTTCATTATAACAAGATTAAGTGGCATTATATGCTTTACATGGAAATTAAATCTTAAAAATTGTTGTAAATACTTGCAAATGTGTCTTGAAATGTCCATGACAACCAACAGCTCTCACTTTATTTTGTTTTCTTTCCTATGCCGTAAAAGCGGTTCATTCCAGTCTTACATTTGTTAACTAAACATCTGCAAGCCTAGGAGCAAGTTGCATTGTTATTAAGAAAGTTTCGTTACGTGAAGTACATCCTTTGTTGTTGTGTCTCTGGTTGGTGTTGGTTTAAAAAATAAAAATAAATAAATAAAAACTAAGGAAATAAAAGCCGCATACCCAAAGACTTCAAGACTGCATTCAGGCTTTGGATGTGTTTAAAAAAAAGAAAAGAATTTCCCTCTGATAGGTAGACATTCTTTAGTTTTTTTTGTTTTTTTTTGCATATCCTTTACAGGACATCGCTGTCAACACCAGCATCTTTCAGCTGTATGTTGATTTCTTAGCAAGATTACGCTCAGTAGTTTATTCTTTAGTATACCGGGATTAAAATTGTTGTGTTGATAAAAACTGCCTTTAGTGGATATTAGAACATACGTATAGATAGCTCAGTGGCCTTTAGTTAGTGGTTATTCAATCAATCATGTGCCATGCTGAAAAGCATGGGCGGTCATGACTCGCCATTTCACTCGATCACCAGAGTCGTAGATCAGCTCAGTGTTCTTGTCTCGTCTATGCCATGTGGCCAAGCCATCCAGGTATTTTTCTCTCGGTCTTCCTCTTGGTCTGTTCCTTCGATCTTGCCAGTTGTCACTAAGGTCTCCAATCCATTTCTTCTATATCATGTCCAAAAATTTTAAACTGTCTACGACTAATTTCTCTAATCAATTTACGAGTTTCATTTGTCTCCTGTAGTGCTTGGTCATTGGCTTTTCTATCTGTCCGTGGTATTCTTTGCATTTTCCTCAGAAACCACATTTCTGCAGCCATCAGATGTTTTTCAGCTTGACTGTTCATTGTCCAAGTTTCACATCCATACAAAAGAACAGGCTCTATGTATCCCCCCAACACTCTTTTTTCTCGTTTCAATTGACATCTTTTTATTGGTCAGAATGTTTTTCACCTTGCTAAAGGCTACTTTCGCCATGGCGATACTTGTTCTAATCTCTTCAAGGCATCTCCAATCAGATGTTATGACTGTTCCGAGATAATTGCATCGATTCACTTGTTGAAGAATATTCCCATTTACTTGTATATTACATTGTGGTACTTCGTTCTTCCTAGTGATGACCATAACCTGTGACTTTTTACAATTTAATTCTAACCCCAGCTGCTCACTGTGTATGACAACCGCATCTACTAATTGTTGCAGATCCTGCGCATTGTCTGCAATCAATACTGTATCATCTGCATATCTAATGTTATTGATGTTTCGTCCTCCAATGCTGATTTCATTTATATCTTCTACATTTCTGAAAATATTGACACTGTACAGGGAAAAAAGATCTGGAGACATTACACATCCCTGCCTAACATCTCTCTTAATAGGCTGATATTGTCCCACTTCATTATCAATCCTTATGGCAGCTTGTTGTTTCCAATATATGTTTTTTTATAAGTCTAATGTCTTTCCCATCAATTTGTAGATCCGCAAACATATCCACCATGTTGACATGTCTAACTCTATCAAAAACTTTTGTGTAGTCAATAAAGCAAAGATGTTTACTTCTATAGCCCGTTCAATAACTGTTCGCAGCATATACACAGCATTTACTGTACCCTTTCCCTCTACAAACCCACATTGTCTTCCCCTGTTTCAGGTTGTAATTTCTTCCTCACTCTTTGCATGATAATTCGTAACACAATCTTTGTGATGTGACTCATTATACTAATTGTTCTATGTTGATCACATTCCAAGGCTCCTGATTTCTTTGGGAGTGCAATAAATACAGAGTTATGGAATTCTGAAGGTATATCTCCAGTATCATATAATGGTGTTCAGCAGTCTGGTGACTTGATCTAGTCCATATTATTCTAAAGCTTTAATCATTTTTGTTGTGATGTTATCTGCACAGGGGGCCTTATCAGCTTTCATATGCTTAAGAATATTTCGAACATCCATCTTCAAAATTGGTGGTCTGTCAGGATCTTCTATTAGGCTCGTTGGCTAACACATGTGAGACAGTACAAGTACAACGTGATTCGACGTAAGACACAGCAACACAATTTCTATGGATTTATTACCACGTTAAATACATAACAATAGTTACAGCAATGTACAACATATAACAACTCACAACCACAATACAGCTCATAGGTCTGACGCTCACGATATCAGTCGTTCAGCTCACAACCACGGAGATTCACACAAAACGCCTTGCTCTCGACACACACGTCCGTTCAGATGTCCAGTCCCAGCTTGGTCTGAGATTAGCACACACACTGCCCACTGCCTCTGGTGGGGTCACGTGGCTTTGCGTGCGTCTGTCGTCAGCGCTGGTCGCGTGTCAGGTAAGAATCTCGCCAGCGCGACAACTCTTGTCCGCCGGGCGCCGCAACGATGTTGCTGCTAGGCTCTGACATTCTCCCCGGGTACTTCAATGAAAGATGCCATCTTTCATTCATGATGTATGTATATACTGGGGTAGTGTTAATTTCATGTCAGAGACTACCTTTTTCCCAGTGTTATGCATGAAAATACATATAAGGCATAGAAATATATACAAAAAAATGTAAGTTGCATCGAAATGACAAATGAAGTACAACTTTTAACACAATTCAGGTTTCATCCCCCTGATGCCTGGTTACCTTCATTGCAATAATACCCAGTCAGATCAGTAGTTCCAGCTTCACGCATCTACCTCGCAGCTATTTGAAAAAAAAAGTAATAATATGATTGTTTTGCAACAACCATCTAGCCAGACTGAAATACGGCTTTGTATTTAGTCGTATTAAACACTTAAACTCTGCCCTCATTTGGTCAGGAGCTCTTATGTTGGTTTGCAATGTTGGCAGCTCTATGACATGCTTGGTGGACGCCTACCTGCTGTGCCAACCATTTGAGCAACAAAATGTCTATCTATACACTATACATTAATGAATATGTTTCAAATTATGGCCCTTGATGTAATTCACAAATGCAAGGGAAGTAATTTTGACATTTAAGAAATTCCATACATTACAATAATTATTTAATTTCTTAGCGTCATTGCTTGACGTTTCTTCATATTAACGAGAAAAAGTCGGTAATATGAATACATTAATCAAGATATGATTCTAAGATTACACTAATCAAAATAAATAAGTACCCAATTGGTATATTATATTTTATAGATTGAAAAAGATTTTACAAGTGTCATAAATTTTTGGCAATTTGTACATAGTCTGCTAATTTTGCTATACTTTTTAAATTATACCGGAAATACACACGAAACGAAAAATTTGGTTGATGTTACATTTTCTGAACACAAATGATCCGGTTTTCTTTAGGAACGGATAGTAAAATGTTCTCACAGTTCGTGTATGATGTTATAGTATCACAACGGATTATGGTGGAATGTTCTTATTTCCGATGTGTTCACACGTCGAACAATTTGGATTACATTCGCTGTAAAGGTGGTGTAGGAGTCAATGTTCAGTCCACATTTGCACATGTTAAAATATCACGGCGAAAAAAAATCACCCACAAATGTCACAATGGTAACGTTCGCTTCTGGTAAGTGGATAAGCGTCTGTGACCCTGTTGTTGGTGTCTATATACAATTAATATTGTTCTCATTCTAACACACACTACACAATTATACTACACTCATTACATAACTTGATTAAAATAAGAATATTATACATGTCGGTTTCTAAACCGTATCACAACTTTACTTATAGACCTTACACAGTAGGTGACTGGAAAAATTCACACATTGGTGGCTGTGTTGGGCTGAGTGTAATATTACACAGTGCACTCAGACATTGCTTACTGGGTCTGTCGGACAACGGGACAAAAGGTCGGCGATTGTATTCATTCTGCCGGGAATATGGCGAACTTCAAAACTGAAATTCTGAAGCTTCAAGGACCAGCGAGCAATCATGTTATTTGATGGTACTGCAGAATTGATATACCTTAATGGACTGTTGTCAGTTTCGATGATAAAGTGACGTCCTAGAAGATATTTGGACAGCTTTGTGACACTTTCTACTAAGGCCAATGCCTCTAATTGCGGAATGGACCAAGACCGCTCTCGGGGCCTTAGTTTTCTTGATAGAAAACAAACGGGATGCAGAATGTCGTTGTATTCCTGCAATAGGACTGCACCGATCGCAATGGAGCTAGCATCTGTTCTCAATCTGAAAGGTAAACGAATGTTGGGCAATTTAAGGATGAGATTAGGTGCATTCTTATCAGAAAAGTGTGCCAAAACTTTATCAAACGCATTTCGTAGGCATTCATCGTTTACAACTTTTTCGGGTTTATTCTTGGTTAGTAAGTTAGAAAAAACCTCAGTTAGTTCTGAAAAATCAGGAATGAAGTTCCTGTAATAATTAATAAGTCCCAATAAACTGCGGACTTGTTTCTTATTTGTTGGAAGTGACAGTTTTAGAATTTTCGAGACAATTTTGTTGTCTGTCATGACAAAGCCATTGGATATTCTGTACCCCAAAATGATATTTCTTGGTAAGCCATGTTCACCTTTGAAGGCTTCACTGTTAGTCAGTGCTGTCTGATACTAGGTAGTAGTAGTAGAACGTCCTGTCCAGGTGTCAATGTTATAGTTCCGTCGTTGTCTCTGTATGGACACAGATGTCGTCAGTATAGTGAATGATATTAGGAATGTCAGATAGGAGGAGTCGTATAGCAGACAAGGCAAGTCTGGAGTTACTGGATCTAAGGATATAGAGTGGGTTACGGTTAAAATCTTCCAACAGGATTTTCAAATTTCATGTTGAGATCATTTTGAGTGCTATCTCCAAACCTGCACTCGTACATGTGTGTATACATTCAATAGTTCAAACAATAATAATACACCATGTATAGTTGTGAAATGTAATCGTGCATGTTTGTATGATCTTTTACAATTTGTGTATATTTTCCAAAATATGTAGGGTAATTTATTGCTGATTTTTGTCAGTAATTCCACCGACTGATGTTTTACATTGTTCAGCATAGGTATTCGTATGAGTTGATTTAACATAGGGATTATGAGTGGAAGTAACAAAATTTGGTTCAACAGTAATAACATAAGTAACAAAGTCTGCTGGTTTGTCATGAGTAATATCATCTGTGTTGAGTCATGATGATGTGGAAATATAACTGTTTGTGAAGGCATTTGTTTTGTATACACGCTCACTAGTGCAAGTATAACTATCCACTGTGTGCACTTGGTTATGTGTGTAGTTAACAGGGAATACAGGAGGTATAGTGTATACCATGATGATTTATGATCTTTCATCGCTGTTGTGAATTGTTTGTTTTCTGCACCTTTTTCTTTGTGCTGATACACACCAGTTTCTGTCTTTTCTTGTTCTGAGATGGTAATGAAGTTGGTATGGTGTGTTACCTTGGTCTGTTCATCATGTTGTTGTATGATGAGTGGGGTAGTTAAGGCAGTATTTGTTGTGGTGTTACCTTTTTGCCTTGTGTGAGGTTTGGACTCTATGTAATCTGTCACATTTAATACATTTCCAATTAATAAATCACAACATGGATTGTCTAATAAAGCACAAGTTACTCTGCCTGATAGGAAAGGTGATTTTATATTGGCCCATGCCATGGGATATTTCTCTACTGTCCCTGAAACAGTTTTGCAATAGATGTACTCATCTAGGTAGTCTTTAGGATCAGCTAAGGTCTTTCGAAGACCGATAAGACAGGACCCTGTGTCGCGTACACATGTGCATACTGTGTCATTGATGTAACCTTTATGGAATGTTAATTTTCCTAACGACAGTTTTGAGGTTTTGTTCAATTCCTCACTTTCTTGTTGAGCATTGACTTCTTTATATAAAGAATGAGGATGAGTGATGTTAACAACATTATTACAATATGTCTGTGATGTTCACTTTTCTTACGTTCTTTGCTGAACTGCATTTTGAGTCTATTGCCAAGTTAGCTTCCTCATTGGCAATAGGGACGGCGTGCCCGCATGTTAAGGTACCATTTTCATTGAAGGTATTACAGACAGTGCATTTGTTAGAAGTAAATACATCACAAGCCTGTGCTGCATGTACAGGATGTTTTTCTGGATTTTCGTCTTCTGACGATGAGCTATCGAACAAGGCGGCATTGGCTTTGTTGGTCATATGTCTGCCTCTACAATCCATGCGATGGTGACCGTAAGCCTTGCAGAGAAAACATTTACGTGCACTTTTGAACGATCTACGTTCTATGTCTTGTCTGTTTACCATATTTTGCAAGTATGTTAGATACCCTGGGTTTTTATCGCACATCTCGTTCAAATGGTGAGACAATTTACAGTGAGTGCATTGTCTAACTCTATCAGAGGTAGGCCTGTATGGTTTTTGCCTACTATAGTTGTTCTCATAGTTGGCTGCTGCTACCCAGTTACTGTCAGTAGCTTCAGTGGCAAAACACTGTTTATTCGCCGTATAATAGGCCGACCCACGTCTTTCCATTTCTTCCACACTTGTACATTCATTCTCCTGTAAGAACTTAGAAAAAGCTGATGGAATAGAAGAAATAACTTTATCTCGAATAATGAGATCTTCTAATTTATCATAATTTTTGTTAATTTTGGCTGATGAAGTCCATTTGCTGAAAATGTCTCGGACTAAACAGAGGTAGTCAGAGAACGTTTGAGTTGATTTTGGACTCAGTTTACTGAATTGTTCTCTGTACCCTGCTTCGTCTAACATGAAATGTGCCATTATTTTAGATTTAATGTAATGGTACTCTTTTCTTAGGTCTTTGGGGATGGTTTCAATGACCTTAAGAGGTTCCCCAGATAGACTCCTCATATATAAAATATTCCATTCCGAAAGTGGAACTTGGTAATGTTCCATTAATGTCTCAAAATTTTGGGTAAAGGCCGCTATGCAGTCACCCGAGGTATAGTTACGAACGATACCTTGGTACTTTTTATACTGGTTTTCTTTTTCCAGTCTTTCAGATTTCTTTGACTCTTTATGTATTGCAGTCTCGGTGTCGAGTTGTTTCATTTTCAACTGTAATTCAAGTTCTTCTCTCTTACTCTGAGCTGCTATTTCTGCTTTCTTAAGTTCACCGTCTATCTCAGCTTGTTTGGCAGCCTTTTCAATCTCTGCCTGTTTCAAGGCTGTTTCTGCCTCTGCTTGCTTGGCAGCTTTTTCAATCTCTGCCTGTTTCAAGGCTGTTTCTGCCTCTGCTTGTTTGGCAGCTCTTTCTGCTGCTCTTTCATCGCGTTCGGCAGCTTTTTCCTGAACAAGTAGGTATTCTGCGTATTTCTTCTCACTCCATTGTGTTAATTCATCACCTTCCAACTTTAATTTTAACCCCATATCGATGAAATCAAATAATGTCGACATGATGGAGAAAATATGTCAATGAAAATCAATCACACAAAATATGTTGTAAATGGTTAGTAGAAAAATAACTTACAATTGATTTGACTATACGATGCGTGCCCACTAATGCATACGTAAAGTTAAAGTGAAGAAAAAATATACTCAAGTGCCCTTGGATATGGTGACGAATGGTTGGGCAATCGGGCTAGAAAACTGTAAGGTCGTACTTCGGAACCACTAATGACCTCTACGGCAGGGTTATGGATGGTACGCAAAAAACCTGCTTTGTTTTTGGAGAGAAATAAGTTAGCGTGTGTTTGTTGGTGTGTGCCTGTAAGTCACTAAGTGTTGATTTGGTTTGGATGGCGTTGAGTATAATTGTATGTCGTAAATTTGTCGTCAACAGTGTTTCTTTCAACAGAAGTTACACTCTTTCCAAAACTCTTTGCGTTCCACAAACTCAATACACAAAAACAATCTATCTGTATTTGAACACTCAATAACATTGATGACACATCACTTACATCAAGATGACATTCAGTAAGGACAAAGACATCAAGTTTACAAGATGGCGACAAGGTCAAAATGGCGGCAAAAATCACAAGGTTGACAAGGTCAAACGGTGACAATTTTCACAAATCACAAATGTTTAACACGTTTACAGGATCAAACAATATGTACTGTACATTTACTAATGATCTTAAACATATTTAGACAATGTAGTAATGGATCACACTGAGACTTTTCCGATCACATGTACATCACTATAACCTTGACAAATTTTACAAGCACAAGAATTATAGTTTTAAAGTTTTAAATCACAAAGACGAACAACACACGTCTAAATATATTAGGTTCTTAAATAAAGACGAGCAACCCACGTCCACACATGTCAGGATCTTCTATTAGGCTCGTTGGCTAACACATGTGAGACAGTACAAGTACAACGTGATTCGACGTAAGACACAGCAACACAATTTCTATGGATTTATTACCACGTTAAATACATAACAATAGTTACAGCAATGTACAACATATAACAACTCACAACCACAATACAGCTCATAGGTCTGACGCTCACGATATCAGTCGTTCAGCTCACAACCACGGAGATTCACACAAAACGCCTTGCTCTCGACACACACGTCCGTTCAGATGTCCAGTCCCAGCTTGGTCTGAGATTAGCACACACACTGCCCACTGCCTCTGGTGGGGTCACGTGGCTTTGCGTGCGTCTGTCGTCAGCGCTGGTCGCGTGTCAGGTAAGAATCTCGCCAGCGCGACAACTCTTGTCCGCCGGGCGCCGCAACGATGTTGCTGCTAGGCTCTGACAGGTCCTTCATTATTAAATCTAAAATCATACTGTTCCTCTCTGTTATCTTCATAAAGGTTTTTCACATAATCTGTCCATACATGTATAATCTAATATTTTTCTATTATTATTTTGCCATCTTTAGTTTTTAGACAGCCTGTTGATGTACTTGTTCTTTTATTAGTGGTTATTAGCATATATAAACTGATAAAAGCCTTTTGCATTACCTGAGGTTAGAACATGTTTCGACGAAATTCCTTTCCCTAACGGGGATTAAACAAATGCATAGTTACAAACCCTTGCATATAGTGTGTATTATAATTTATTGTTGGGTGGGAAATATGTTGTCAGCTGCGATAACAGCAAATGCATTGATTTAAGTAGCTTTAAGTAGATTCTTTATCATTTTAACATGATAAAAATAAAAAAATAGCGAATGCTTTGGTGTAACGGTTAGAGCATTACGCTGATGATGTGAGCGCGGTCTGGCGAAGGTTGGATGTAAATTCTCGCCCCAATTCTCGCCCCTATTATCTTGCATGTGTTGGAACATATTTCTAGATAACAGTCCATTGTCTTGCATGGGGTTAGAATATACTTCTAGATAAATATCCATGGTCTCACATGGGTTTAGAACCTAAATATTGATGTGTTTTAAAAACACCCCACTCCTTTATTGGGATTAGATAAAGTGTATCTAGATGCGCTTTTAGAATTCTAACCACACCAGTAGAAACTAGACAAATTAAAATAGAACTCATGTTGTGAACATTGATTTACATTATAAGTATCAACTAGTTATTATTCGATATGTCGCATATGTGGAAACGCTCAGCAAGTCTATTTATTTGGGACAGCTCCTCATGTCTGTCATGTTTGAGCATTGTTGGGTTATGCGGTGACTTTATTTCTTGCTCACGGTTACTGTCTTTCACATATAATATATGCATTATTGACGTGGAAACTCTTTAACCCCAAGAACATATGGCGGAAATCTATATGTTTGCCATCTTCCGTTACCTTCTGAACCGTCTGTTTCCTTGCGCGGTCTCGGCTTGAGTGTCCCGTTTGAGTGTCGGGCTCAGTCGGAAGCGCGCTTCTCGCTCCATGCAATACCCACACCCAAGTGCGACAAGAGCTCACATTTTAGCTCCTGATGGTCATTATTTCTGTCATATATAGGGTGCATTTTTAATGGCTGTGGGAGTGTTGAAAATATTGCCGTTCCACGTTTTGTATTCACCTTCTGTGGAGTTCATGCAACATAAAAGGTAAATTCAAAATATTTTCAAAAATCCAATCATTAAAAATACACCCTGTACTTGCCTGCTCTTCTTGGCCCTGGGTGCCCATACGAGGGATGTTGACGTCACGTTCTTCCAACGGAACTTCTGTTTGTCCTTTCCTTCAGGCTGATTGATTTGAGCGGTGACGTTTCCTTTGGGACGACACCTCCGGAAAAATGTAATCATGAGAAAGTTGGGTGGGAATACGATCAGTGTAGATGCCACGCTTATGAAGAACTGAGAAGATAATAAATAGTTGAAGTAATGAGCATACACGAATAAGTATTAAAACACTAACAATCAATTATAAAGACAGACTTACTGTGCTTGTAAATATCGCAGATTCCCAGTGATAACTTTATTTTGAATACCTCCTCTGCACAATAAATATGCTTGTGATAGGTGGAATCAAGAAATGATAGATGAGTCTTCATCAGGCTGTAAACGATATTGAACAGTGTGGACATGGAATTGTCACTTTCGTTGTAGAATATTATTGCCTCATTTTCTGGCTTGTTTAGTATGTAATTGGTGTAGAAGTTTGAAGCTTTCATAAGCAGAGCTAATGATTCTTCCTTATACAGACATGTCATCAGTATCTCTTTCAATCTCCGACAATTGTTACTTCATCACTTGCTGTTTTACAGCAATTATTTTTGAATTTTTTGTGACTTACAATAATAGAGCTATTGGATAGAAGAAGTTGAAGTAGTAATTGGTACAGAATTAGTTAATTTAATTGAATAATGGGATAGAAGAAAGAAACTAAGAAATCTAGACATACATAATTGTGACATTTCTAATGTCGTCAGCCCACGCTGCAACATTGTTGGTACAGGGGAGAAACCGTTTAAACGTGGATGTATATTACAGAGGACCCATCCTTCAAAAGCTTTACGTAACCAAACTGCCGCTAAAATAGAATTTGTCTCGAATGTCAGAAATTGGCAACTTGGAGAATTAACACCCGTAGAAGGACAGAGGACTGCAACTACAAATTACCCCCCCCCCCCCCCTTCTCTCTCTCTCTCTCTCTCTCTCTCTCTCTCTCTCTCTCTCTCTCTCTCTCTCTCTCCACAATTCCTGGAATATCGGCACCTACCCCCACCATAATGATGTCGGCGGGGGAGATGGCGGTTGGAGACAATCCCAAAAGATTGTTTGTGTAAAGCCTGTCATTTAGGCGAGTAATTACAAAATTACCCCCTCCCCTCTTCCGCCATTCCCGGAATCTAAGTACCCACCCCACCAGGATGACGTCATTTTCCATGCAGAATAGCTCAACTCAGCCAGCAGTTCCATTGGTATGGCCAGAAGGATTCACCTTAACATAATTTATGTGGATGGCATGAGCTCAGGAAAGACCTTCCAAGATGTGGGTGCAAATGACCATGATGCTTCGTCGGGGAACGATGTGTGTGGTAGTCCATGAGATTTTGTAGTTTTTTAAATTCATGATGTCATTGGTAAGTTGGATATTTGAGTTAATAAACTTAGATTAATAGATAGAATAGAAAAGAACTGAAATTTATAGCAGAGTTTTCTTTGTGATAGGAGAAGTAGAAATTTAAGTCTGGAGACATTCTCGGATGATATAAGTAAATTTTCTAAGACTTAGAAAATATCTTTCTCTGTGTAGTTATGTATATCCTGAGGAATGAACTCCACATTTCCATAGAATCTTCATGTGTAGCTCATGATGATTGGGAGAGCTGCTACCTGGATTCTTGTTCTGAACTATCATTTATGATTTCTTTGGGGATGATATTTTTATGAGATATCTCTTAAGTATTCTTTAGGGTTGATATTTTCAGAGATATCCCTTATGATTTATTTATGGATAATATTTTTCAAAACTATCACTTATGCTCTCTTGACATATATCACAAGGAGAATATGTTTCTATATGTATGCATTAATGTATTGGGTGATTAATAATGATTTGCTCTATAAATATAAATATGGGACATTCATATGAGGGAATGCTATGCACCCATTTATTATTGAGAAGAGTGGCAATGCCAGGACTGTGACATGGTGTCATTCGTGCTGTTAGCCAATCAGATAATCTTGGCGATAGAGACTAGAGCACACGAGGATGATCCACCTGCACATATTTTGTCAAAATGCAAGTGGAAGGCTTTCATTAGATGATGATGTACGAAGAAGAGTCATATCCACATGTTGGAGGATTACAACCAACCGGGTCGGATCTGGCTAGCCCTCCGCTATGTAATAATTCCTTCACCTACTCTCTCTCTCTCTCTCTCTCTCTCTCTCTCTCTCTCTCTATATATATATATATATATATATATATATATATATATATATATATATATATATATATATATATATATATATATATATATATATATATATATATATTCCCGTCTCTGTCTTTCTCCCTATTTTTTATCTTCTTTTCCCCCTTCCCCATATTTCTATAAGTATGGCTATATTGTTGGCACATGTTTTCTACAGAGAACGCTGGTCTTCCTTTTTTCGGGGGAAAGGGGGGGGGGGGGGCGCTGAAGCTGGGGTATATTCATGAAAGCTGAAGAATATCATCAGGAAGGTCAAAGTGCCCAATGCAGGATGTGGAGCTTGCCTTACAGCTACTGGGAAGAGCATATCTCCATTTTCATCTAGAACCTCTTCAATGGCAGACTCAACTCTAGCATGATGGAAACAGCTAAGTGCTTTTGAATACCCTATAGTTTATTTTGAACAGCCAAGACACCAACAATAGTGTTGTAATGTTCTGATTCCAGGGACTCATATAAATACCCACATAAACATTTATTTTCAAGTGGTGAAAATGAACAGAGATATTTTTTTTAGAATTCAGAAGTGAAGTGGTATATGGACTTTATGTCTTAGAACTTCGGTTCATTTAAGAACCTTTTAACTACTATATAGACAATTAGTAATCTAATTATGTGTATTTATTGGCGTGTTAATTTTGAAATGTGTTATTCAATATGTCACTCTAACATACACACACGCCCTCTTCTTCTATGGTATCCCATTATAATGTTATAAGATAGAATCAAGAGTTGTTTATTAATTTTTACTTTGTGTTCAAATTTTATGTGTGTTCACATTGATAATACTTATCAAGTGACATCATCATTATAGAACAGAATGTGGCAAGATAATCACACGAACATTCAGTGTGCCAAGAGAGAGTGCCCTCTTCTCCGAAGTTCGGTAGCTTTCTTGTGCTTTGCTGGCCCTCTGTTAAGAAACCTTACCTTATGATCTGTCTCCATCCCTGGGGAGTCTTACCGAGCCATTTCAGATTTTCTTATACCAGTTGGCTATCAGGATTTGGGGATTCGTATCCCATTTCTTTTTTGACAGTACCATAATAATAAACGTATAAACGCGTAAGTCACCCTAATGCCTAATATATCTGCATTATCCTGTGCCTATTATCGTACCTACGTTGGTTTTACTTAAATGGTATGAGTTCCGGTCGTTCAGAAAGCAATGACAAACTACTGAACGTAAGCTTGCCGAGAAATTATAAACAGCCGAAAACACTGAGGTTGATAGTGGCGTCCTGTAAAGGATATGCAACTATTTTACTATGATGCACTATATTGTAAAAATGTTTCTGTAAATTTTAAGCTCAAACACGTCAGTTTTCTCTTTCATGTTTTTCTTTAGCAAAATGGTCCATGACCCACATCCATACGTTGTCACAGGTCAGATGCAGGTTCTAAGAAATTTTGCTTTAACTTGTTTTTGCTGGATTTGTACCATATGTTCTTAATATTGTCTCAACTCTGTAATGCCAGCCTACGTCTGGCGTCTTCTACACAGTTCCTATTGTTAATGATTTTGAAGTCAAATTATTCAAAGTCGTTAGCATTTCCAATTACTTTGCTGTTAATTGAAATAATTGTGATCTTTGGTTAACATGTGGATTTGACTGCAGTCATTATTTTTGTTTCGTTTAACCTCATAAAAAGCATTTGTTTTTCACTGTGTCTTTTGGTAGACAGGATAAACTCTTCTAATCCTGTAGCTTTATTTGAGAGGTTGACTGGTATACCTGGCTTTACAATTTATATGAAACTAATGTCAAGTTGGCTACAAACGGCAAAACGCGAGAGAAACAAAAGAAGTTGACAAAAGCAGCATATTTTTGTTTAAACCGACATTCTCAATGCTTTCCAAATCAGTATGGCCTGGTAACCAAATCAATTTTCTGCGCCTCAGAACAGGACGCAATCACATGAATACAAAATTTAAGATTCGCAAATCAGCCATGTGTACATGCGGACTGGTCCCTCAGACAGCAGATCGCATACTCCAAGGCTGCTTAAATTATGACACATCTAGGCAAACCTTCTGGCTTAGAGAAAGAACAGTGAAAGATAAATTTTTTGGACCACTGAACCAACTAAAAAAAAAATAATGAAGACAGTTAAGTTTATACAAGAGAGAATATTGAACATATAGACAATCGATTTCAAGCGAACTAAATTAGACTAGAAGACATAAATTACCTGGTAGCAAACTGGATGTTTGTTTATATGTTAATATTGCGGGTCATCACCATCTACTGTATCTATATACCTAGAGACAGAGCCATACACCAAATATTCCAGTTCATTACCATCTGCTGTATCTACATACCTAGAGCTAGAACAAAATACCCAATATTCCAGTTCATTATCATGTATTGTATCTACACACCTAGAGATAGAACCAAATACACAATATTCCAGTTCATTACTATCCATGGTATCTATATACCTAGAGATAGAACCATATACCCAATAGTCTGCCATCTACTGTATCTACACACCTAGAGACAGAACCACATACCCAATAGTCCAGTTCATTACCATCCACTGTATCTACACATCTAGAGATAGAACCATATTACAGAGATAGAACCATATTACCAATATTCCTAATGACGTGAAAATGTGTCCCATGCTATACTGTATCAACATGCGTGTTATCAAAGAAACAGAACACAATGCAAGGTGTCGGAAAGGGTTCGTTGCTTTTACTGACATAATTGGGTAACTTACCTGGGCCAGTGTGAAGGAGAAAGGTCCGACTCGAATGACCTCCACTTGACCTTCGTCGGCAGTGTCCTGTTTGAACCACATGGCGTTAGTGATCATTGTCAGGAACAGCAGCGACATGCAGCAGGTACAATCTCTGTACCTGGGGTGGTTATCAGTTTGAAATCACAATACACCCAGACATCATTACTGACTCGTGAAATCTGTCTGTCTGTCTGCCTGCCTGCCTGCCTGCCTGCCTGCCTGTCTGTCTGCCTGCCTGTCTGTCTGTCTTTCTGCCTGTCTGTCTGCCTGTCTGCCTGTCTGTCTGGATTCCATTCTTCTTCTGCTCTCTATTTTATATTGAGCATATGTCCTCAACCAACCCAAGACCACCGTCCGACCGTTTGCTATTTCCTGCCTGCTGACTCCATGTCGCTGCCACTCTATTCTGTCTTTAATTCCCTTGTCTGTGTGTTTTAATGGCTTGAAGTGAAGTTCAAGCACGGACGATCGTGTAACCATGTGCTTGATTTATTCTTATTATCTTTTCCTTTCCGTTATGCATGGTTAATCCTGCTGATGTTGTTTCCTATCAAGTGTGTTAAGTTTATTTTGAATCTGATTTTGTTTGTGGTAGAGAAGGACAATGTTGCCAGCAATGTACAGATCTTCAAGTTATTATTTTAGAGTCCAAAGAATCCCATTTCTGGTGGCAGATATGTTTGTCTTCATAACCCTGTCGATTGTCTGTAAGAATAATGAAGATGGCAAAAGACATCCATTCTCATCCCTGTTCTTATATCAAACATATCTGTTAGTTTTCCCTGACGAAGAACTCTGCATTTCCTATCTTTACATGTTGCTCTTCTTAAATTAATGATCTTCTATGGGTACATTATACATTACTTTCCATTACACAGAACGAAATGTTAAAATGTACAAATTAAGAAATAGACGCACTCTGGTAAAATTACTGCGAGCTGGCCTGGAAAACAAGGAGATCCACAAATGATCATTACTCAGCTTCTTCCTGGCAGACGATGTGAAGAGTTGTTTAAACGCTATCAGATCTTCGATGCCTGCTACTGGAAGCGTTCGGTCAACCATCCCGTCATCCATCTCGACAGCCAACCAGCGGTCACATAGAAATATAAACCTGTAGACAGTGACATTACATTTACTATCATATATATATATATATATATATATAATGTTCAGTATATTGTATTATTATTATTACTATTGAGCCCAGGCTTTGTGCAGTGAAGAGGCTTAACTCCATCTCTAGTCTTACCGCAATAGGATGTAGTTATTATGTCTTTCTGAAGCAGAATGTAACAAACTATCGTATGTGAAGACGAGAGATGCTAGTATATTTTATTGAGAAGAAAACCACTGAAACTCTACAAGACCTGAACGTCAGATAAAACTAGCCGATAAATAAACAGTGTCATTCCTCGGAAACTGAAATATTTGGGCCATATTAACGTCACCGTGGCAGAGAGAGAGAGAGAGAGAGAGAGAGAGAGAGAGAGAGAGAGAGAGAGAGAGAGAGAGAGAGAGAGAGATATAAAGAGAGAGAGAGAGAGAGAGAGAGAGAGAGAGAGAGCAGTGATGAGAGGCTTGCTTCCTGAAAGAAGGGACTGGAATAAGTTTACACTGTGTTTTTAAAGGTCGATATAAACCATATGACAAAGATATAAACACACATAGTATTGTTGACACTCGCATATGAAAAGAAATGAAATGCACTGGAAGTATTTTCATAAGAGGTGAAACTACAAAAGTTCGCTTTGTATTGGGTAATAGTGGGCACAAAAAGCAAAAGAAGACATAGATTTACGAATTTAGACAGCCTATATAGGTCAACAGATAATATATATAGCGTCTTGATGCTTGTAATTACCATGCCCGCTGCTATCAATCCCCAACACCAGGTAATTTAACGAGAACGTTCTTCACTTTGCCATTGTTTTCTGAACGAGAATTCAACATTTAAGTCCAAATGACCGGTGTAGACAATGATCCCGCTACCCCCGCTCTTATTCATTCAGCCAAGCTGACCTCTACGAAGTGTAGAGCAGCTTTATACAACACAATTACAATTTTGAAAAAAAAAAAGAAAAGAGGACGCTGTGGCGGGAAATTGCATCAGCAAATAACAACAAGAAAACGCAAGCACACCCAAGCATCGAAAATGACAGTACAGTGATTACATTAAGGCATACTATGTGGAATCATATGAAATAACAATAGGCATGAACAAAATAGGTGGTACTTAACTCAGAGGCTCTATAAAACCGTTCCATATTTAAAGTCATTGTGTTAAGTACCATACAGTTTATTTCACTCTGCTTATTTTTACTTCAAGTGACTTCATAATGTGAATTAATGTAATTACTGTAGTGCCATTTTCGTTGTTTGTATGTTGATGTGTTTCTTACCGATGTTGTTGTTGGTCGATGAAGTCTAGTTGCCGCAACAACCTCTGCCTTTCTTGTTGACTTTCTTAAAGCTGCCCTACACTTCACATTATCCCAATGTTTACACACTTTACTGCAACATATACTTTAATACGCGCTGAATGTTCTTTTGTTGATATTGTGACATGGTCCCTTATCACAACACATATTTATCAGATTACATAATTTCATATGATAGCTCTCTTCTTCCTTTCTTTCTTTCTTTCTTTCTTTCTTTCTTTCTTTCTTTCTTTCTTTTCTGTCTGTCTGTCTGTCTGTCTGTCTGTCTGTCTGTCTGTCTGTCTGTCTGTCTGTCTGTCTGTCTGTCCGTCTGTCTGTCTGTCTGTCTGTCTGTCTGTCTGTCTGTCTGTCTGTCTGTCTGTCTCTTCTTCTTCTTCTTCTTCTTCTTCTTCTTCTTCTTCTTCTTCTTCTTCTTCTTCTTCACCATTAACCCCCTCCAACTCCTCCCCTTACACCCTTTCCCCCGCCATACACAAACACTCTTTCTGTGCCCCTATTCTTGTTCCACATCATTGGAAAACCTTGTCTTATCACAACCCCAACTCTCCCGGTGAAATGTATTGGCTCAGTTGTTGATAACATCAACATCGGTCCTCTGATGTGAAGTAAAACAATCAATCATGTTTGCCTAACCCATACTACATATATATATATATATATATATATATATATATATATATATATATAGTATATATATATATATATATATATATATTATATATATATCTATCTGTCCCTGAATGATAACAATTGCTACAAGGCGTTTCAGTGTAACTTTTTCCATCACGTTACCGAATTAAATTCTCTATTTTTTTTCCTTTGCCGCTCTTTTATGTCTTCTGCATTACTTACTCATTTTTGGCTTTCGCGTAATGATTTTTTTGTAAATCACGCGGTTCTGGGTCTTTATTTGAGTTTCTGGCTTCTTTTTTTTTTAACTTACTGCCTATAATTAACAATCAAAATGTGGTACATAACAATAACTTATTATTAAAAATAAACATAACAATATCAATAATAGAAGACACTAACTTCTCTCCCGTCTGTAGATCATTGATCTGTACATTGTCCAGATACCAGGATTTGTTCTTGCCCTTGCCGCTGTTGTCATGCCAGATCCGCAAGAAGCTCAGGGGCCCGAGACAGGCATCCACACTCATCATGTAGTTGAGGATCGAGCCTCTTGGTAAGTGCTGGTTAGAGATAATGAATGCCGTATTGTTAATTATCAACCTCCAATAAACATTTCGTATACATATATTTAGACCAGTGTTTCCCAACCTTTTTTGTGCTATGCCCCACCTAAGCCTTTCTAAAATTCTTATGCCCCCCCCCCCCCCAACATATGAATCATTTTTAATATTCAAAAATTGAAATGTTCACCAAATAAACTTGAATTTTTTTTTTAAAGAAGGGCTCACGGTTCCCAGGGCGGCCAGAGCTGTGTGTCGGTTGTGTCAGGTGAATTTTTTTTTTTTTGGGGGGGGGGGGGGGGTTGGCGGTTACCCCAGACAAGCTGGTTCACCCGCCTCCCCCTTTTTGTGTGTAAGGTGAAGATATGTGATGGCTTTTTATTTGATCATCCCGGCCCCCGACCAGACCAGGCGCACTACTGGGGGGAGAGCAGCAAATGCACCCGATCCTTGCCAAAGGATCAATAATCGCTAGGAGATTATTGAGCAAACACAGTAAGTAAATGTTCAACACATATAATGGAGAACTGAAATTCAAGTATAAAATAATTTTAATGAAAGATTTTTCTATATTATTTTAATTATTAGTAATTATTTAAATTTAGTGAGATCCTTGCGCTTGATGCTTGCTGCAAAGAGATTTTATGTCAGGTTCCAATTTAGTTAATTTCAGACATAAGTCTGCCCGTTTTGTTATATCCAGCCGATTTCTTCCATTTTCGAATTGCCCCCCTTAACAATCGAGTTGCCCCCCTGTGGGGCGAGGGCCCCACGTTGGGAAACACTGATTTAGACTCTTCTAATTATACGCACGTGAAATTACAGACATAAACACAGACATACATAACACACACACACACACACGCGCACACGCACACACACACACACACACACACACACACACACACACACATATGTATACACTCATATACAGGATCATCAGCAAGTATGCAGTCAAACAGAAAGAGAGAAAAACAGAAATACACATAGACAGAGAGAGAAAAAGAGACCGACAGACAGCCAGCTAGAGAAAGGAAGTGGCTGATATGCTATTGAGTGTATGTAATGGAGCTCCGTGGCTAAAGTCTTGCGAACGCGGTTCGTGAGCCGGGTACAAGGCGTTAGAAGCTCAGCTGCGACCGATTTGTGCAGCAGACCGTGTCGCGTTGTGTTATAACGTGCTAGTATGGGAGCCGGTAGTTCAGAAAGCAATGGCAAACTACTGAACGTAACACTTGCCTAGTACATCAACAGCAGCTGAAAAATGCCGGTGTTGACTGCAACGTCCCGTAAGGGATACGCAACCAAATATTTTTTTTTAATTAATGGGATGATAGTGTCTAACATGTTTGGAACAAGTCTTTCTTCTTCTTCTTCTTCTTCTTCTTCTTCTTCTTCTTCTTCTTCTTCTTCTTCTTCTTCTTCTTCTTCTTCTTCTTCTTCTTCTTCTTCTTCTTCTTCTTCTTCTTCTTCTTCTTCTTCTGCTGCTGCTGCTGCTGCTGCCACTGCTGCTGCTGCTGCCGCTGCTTCTTCCACTTCCTCCTCCTCTTCTTCTTCTGCTTCTTGTCATCTCCCAATGGAACATAGGATCTCAACCCACCCACACTAAGCCGTGTGTAGACTTGTTTGTGTTTGGTTACATTTTTCAGCTAAGGCAGCTTTTACATTTTACTACCGTGCAAAGCAGACACTCTTACGCCACCCCTCCATATTAGCCTTTTGCCACAAGCACAGTAAACTACGGGATTACTATTTGTTGTTCCCTTAATGAACACAGTAACATACGGGAGACGGAGACTGACCTTCCTCTTATTGTCAACATCCATCAACTGTCTGACCCCGGAATCTCCGTCCTCTCCAGACACGATGAACCTGATGCGAGAGTCGGTGCCAGATCCCTTCTTGATGCCGGTTTGTACGGTGACCAGGTAGTGGTAGCTGTCCGTAGGTAGGTTGTCTTCTAGCGGCAGGGCACCCCACTGTAGGATCACAGGATCAATGTTTGTTTACAGAACTGAACATGTAAAAATTCTGCGATTCTTTAGCTTCACATGTATAAGAATTCATTGGACGGAAAGGAAAACAAACATATCTATCTAGGAATTCAATATTGAAGAAGACTGCAAAAATATGAGGATTTTGGAATATTCTGAACATGTAAACATTCGCAATTCTTTTGCTTTATATATTAAGAATTCATTGGACTGAAATATAACCAAACACATCGATCTAGGAATTCAATGTTGAAGGAGAGGAATATTCTTGTTGAATTCGAGGAATATCTGATTATAATGGAATATACTGAAAATGTAAATAAATAGATATGAAAGTCTAGATAAGATGACTATGGAGGAAAGTTTGCCAGGAGGTAGACGGATGAAAGGTAGATCACAACGTAGGTGATTGACGCTGTTGTACATACTTTACACACGGCGACCACGAAGGCAGCATGTCTGGCTGTAGATAGAGAGAAATTTACGCGTACTGTTATGTGAGCGAAGTTCTAAAGGGGACACGCCACTGAATGAATGAATATTATTCACATTTATACAATGATGACACTCATGGCCTATACTGTTATTACGTGGCGAAGGGGTTACGGACGCCGTTCGCAGTTTCGCGAACATATCTCCAGGCGATTTGGCAGCAGATAATCTTTTATTGGTTATTAATGAAAAAGGTATGCGTGCCAGTCATTCAGAAAGCAATGGCAAACTACTGAACGTAAACTTGCCAAGAGATCACAAACAGCCAAAAAATGCTCGAGTTGACCGCTATGTCCTGTAAAGGATATGCAACTAACTTTTTAACTGTTATTATTGGTCTGGGCCCAGGCTTTGTGCTATGGAGAGGTATAACTCCATCCCTGGTCCACGTCATGGGTTGTAGTTATTATGCCTTTTTTGAAGCAAAATGTAATAAACTATCGTCTGTCAAGAAGGCAAGGGGTCAGAAGTATTACTGGTCTCCTGTACATTACAAGGGCCCACGAGAGACGACATGAATGGGGATAGTGTAACCTACAATATATGTAGTTGGCGGTGACTAAGCAGTGTTGGTGCCACACTGGCTACCTCATGCGGTAAAACACAAGTCTGCAAGGAGCTTGGTACAAGGTAGTTGTAGGCGTGTGTTCCATTTGAAGATTAGAGGCAGAAGAAGATTGCTATTGGTGCGCTCACGTCAACCACGAGAGTATTCGGGATTAACGGAGAAAGATGCTAACCCCTCGGCCAGGGAGCCGGCTATATATATATATATATATATATATATATATATATATATATATATATATATATATATATATATATATATATATATTAATTATATGTTATATATATATATATATAAGTTTATCAATGAAAAACATCGATTTCTTACTTTGATTAAGTCCCTCTTGTCCATGTGACGTAACCAGACGAGCAGTATGACGTAAATCCCCAGCAGGGTGACCACGGTGGAGAACACTGCAGCATTCTCACCGAGCCGGTTGAACTTGGCCCATACGTTGGTGAAGTCGATGGTGTTGGGCGCCACGACTGCATCAGCTCCAAAAGAGGTCAGATGGTTGCAGAAACATTGAGTCTTGTACTTTGTTGTGAGAGGACCAACCTGGAAACAGTTCATGCACATAAGTAACGTTCTTAATTTTGTATAGGTATAACATCCTTAAGCCTTATTATGTATTAAGCATTAGGCGTGGGACCCATTTGTCTATAAACGGCATTCGGTGAGTGATTTGGTAAATATTACGATGACCGCCTCTTTTCCCAAGACATTTCATAGTACCAATATTAGTCTTGGTTCACCTGGGAGTCCAAGTTAATATTAACATCCGTTTCGATGCACATATGAACCCACACGTACACAGCTGGCAGGCTAGAACATATTCACTACATTATGGCGGTTCCTTCATAGTTTTCTAGGTCATAAAATCAATGTATATTTCCGTCCCACGTAGCTCTATGAACCGGGTTATTATAAGTAAGTTGTTTTTTTTAAATTCGCATATCCTTTTACAGGACATCGCTGTCAACATCAGCATCTTTCAGCTATCTGTTGATTTCTATTTCTGAGCGACCGGCTCAGTTATCCCGCAAGTCACCAGCGGGGAACGAACCGCTTCCAGTTCTCGCCCGCTACGAGACTCTGCGTGATAAACGGGATTACGGAGAAAGTGGTGTAACCCCTCGGCTAGAGAGACCGGCATTATAAGTAAGTAAACGTTAAAAAGATGGCTACCGGCCGTTACTGAATTTTCTAATTTGCCTTTTCGGTTCAAGAGTGCATTTTTTTAGGATACTCCTGTGGGTCGACGCTGGAACTACGGAGTTCGTGCTTTGTGCGGCGCTTTCGGCGAGGTCGCCCTGTGGAAAGAGACCGAGCCATGTGAGAAACTCGGGTTAATGAAGTCTTTCTGGTGACTGCATGATTCCATCGACGATGAACTGTAAATTTCATGGATGACTTTTGTGTTGGCATTCTGGAGGCGGCATTATGCACAGTGTACCTGTGCGGGCTGTTGGATTGCCGAGACTTCTGTCTGTTCCACTTTTCACATTGGACAGTGGGAAGCATTTTGGGTGATATTCGCTGGCACAGGAACGGAGCATAATGGGGATGAACCGTTGCCGTGAAGTTGGAACATCGACGAACTAACTAAATAACTAACTAACTAACTAACTAACTAACTAAAAGTTTATAAAAATCCCATTTTCACGTCTTAAGGCGCATTGGAAATTTGTTGCTAGACTCATATTTTTATAGAAACATCGGCAGTTGGTGGATGACGTGGTCTGTATCATGTCGGACGCCTTTGCTTCCTAAGACGTTTATGGTACCAATTTTAACGGGGCGCCACGAAGTCCAGGTCTATTAAACAAACAAAAAATATAATCCATGATTCGGATCGAACCCATCATCATCGAGCCGACAGCCGTCCGTCTAGCCACTACGTTAAAGAGGTCCCTACCGAGTGGCTTCTGGTCATCAGAAGTTGTTCCCCTAGCCGAATGTTTCGGTCATTTTACCTTCTTGATACTCTCATAGGGTGGTCCCTGTCGGGTCCGGGTTATTATGTTGTGGAGAAAACTTAGGGATCGTATGGTGACGTTCCAAGACATGTTGGATGTTGGACAGAATCACCTGAGATACTTAGCAGAGTGACTTTTAGGCTTTTTGAAGCAGAGCGTAATAATGATATAAGTGGCTGTATGTTTAGTATAATGTAGTGTTTATTGAGGGAGACGCCAGAGGCCCTGGTTAGCACGTTTGCCTGCCTACCGAGTGGTCATCTGTATGAGTTACCCGCGGGGTGGAATCTATATATATAAAAATCGTTGTATGTATGTATGTATGGATGTATGTGGATCCGTACTTTATGCGTTCGCGAACGGTCCATCCGATTGAGATGAAATTTTCTACACGTTTTCCTTTCATTCCTGTGCAACCAACTGTCATAGTTTTATCTATCAGCTATCAGCTATTACCTTCCTAAAATTTAATTTTGTAATTACATGACTGAACATAAGAAAATATAAAAAAATATTTAAAAAAGGGACATAACTTTTAGTAGCATTGTTATATCTTAAGTTAAGTCCCCTGGCTATAGATATCTATATGAATTAAATGAGATGCTCCCCACCAGGGACTGGGTGCAGCCGGGCCAGGTCAGACAGACAGATAGACAGACAGACTGACAGACAGACAGACAGATAGTCGGGAACGGGAGCTTATATGACTACAAGTTTACTTTAGATAGATCTCTTCCAATCATATTTTCTATCTATTCTTCTATTCTATCTATATTTTTAACGGGAACGGGCCGAACATACATACATAGACAGACAGACAGACAGACAGACAGACAGACAGACAGACAGACAGACAGACAGATCGGGAACGGGAGCTTATATGACTACTTATATGAATTAAATGAGATGCTCCCCACCAGGGCCTGGGCGAAGTCGGGCCGGGTCGGACAGACACACAGACAGACAGACAGATAGTCGGGAACGGGAGCTTATATGACTACTTATATGAATTAAATGAGATGCTCCCCACCAGGAGCTGGGCGAAGCCGGGCCGGGTCAGACAGACAGACAGACAGACAGATAGATAGATACATAGATAGATACATAGATAGATACATAGATAGATACATAGATAGATACATAGATAGATACATAGATAGATAGATAGATCCCCGCCAGAGCCTGGGCGAAGCCGGGCCGGGCAGCTAGTGTTTAATAAACATCATCTGGGCTGCCATTTAAACTCTGCTTAATATCGGTATCCGGAAATGGGCTGGGAAGGAAAGGTGCTGGTGTGATATTGACCACTTCACCTTTCAAGTGCCGATTGGCCTATCAAAATGTGGGGCCATTACCATGTACCCATTGTACGAAAGAGTCCTTTATTCTGACCTTAAGAAAAATAAAGTTAGTTGTTACTCATGCTTTACATGACGTGGCAGTCAACCCCATCATTGTTTGTATTTCTTGGCAAGTTTATGTTCAGTAGTTTGACATTGCTTTCTGAACGCCCGGCACCAAAACCATTGTAGGAAAAACCAGCGCAAGGCGAACTGCGTTCATATCGCACGCAACTATGCTTTGAACACAGCATCGAAACAATTAAAAATGCTGGGGTTTACTGCGATGTACTGTAAAGGATATGCAACTAACGTCTTTACTTACTGCCAAGAAACACGACAAGAAGGTCTGTTATAACCATATGTCTTGTTTCTAAGCCAGTAAGTAGAGAAGAAGGGACTCTTTCAAACATCTCGAGGCACACTGAGTTTATACATTGTTTCTTCGGTAGATAATGTGGCGGGCTTCCTTTACCTCCCCACAGGGATAATAACGACGAGGATAATGTTAGCGCTCATTTACCCGACAGCCTTCAGATGACCAGGTGTTGTTGTCTTCATCCCAGTAGCGACATCCGGACACCAGGATCAGCAACGTGTAGCTGGTGTTGACTGTGCTTGCCCCGACCTCCATGTTGCCGCCTGAGACACACAGATACCACCTGGTTAACTCTTGCTGTTCTAGACCGGTGCTACTTTAAAGTAACTGTATAATTAGTGATACATTGGTTAAAATGTGGCCTAATATACTCGTATAAATAAAATGTCCAACAAATTAAACGTTACTTGAATTTACGCATAGAACGTTTATAACAGAAGAATAATGATTACAAAGTAGACTATTGTAAAATAATTTGCAGAATTCTTGTTCTCAATCATCATTATCGTCATCATCATCATCATCTTCTTCTTCTTCTCATCGTACCCTTCCTCCTGATCACCCCTTCTCTTCTTCCTCCTCCTCTTTCTTCTTTTCCTCCTCCTCTTTCTTCGTTTCCTCCTCCTCTCCTCTCCCTCCTTCGTCTGCTCCCTGTTCTACTTCTTATGATTGCTTGCTTGATACAAAGAGAGTAAATTTCTTCTTCTCCTTCTTCTGTGAATGTACAACAATGGTTTCCACAGGGTGCGGTTTTTCTCTGTGATCAGTGGGACGATTTAGAAGACAGCGAGGCACTCAATTTTCAGCAGACTTCACAACAATAACCATATGGCTGTTTGAATGTATGTCTTTGAAGGATGTGGATCTGGAAGCGAAGGCGTGAGAGGCCGAACAGGTTTGCGTGTCACTGAGATACAACATCAGTTTATGGAAAGAATTATCTTTTTCTTCTACCTTCTTCATCTTACGAGTGAATTGCGCCACCCACACCAGTTAGGCGCCTCAGAGATCAGCGTGTCCCGACATAGTATGCATTTGTGTGCATGTTACACTCCTCTAGGCCAGTGGTTCTCAACCGGTGGGGAATTCTCCCCCCCCCCCCCACTAGGGGGGAATTTTGGGGTTTCCGGGGGGGGGGGGGAATTAAAATTATTTCAAGATCGTGTTAATACAAGAACCGATTACTTGATATTGTTTTTCCCTCATATTTTATGGTTCTGTACGTATCACCCTTCTGAAATTCATTTTATAATGTAAGTAGATCCGCAAATCACGTTTTATGTAGATGTATAGACTTGTTTTAGTATGTGCTATTAAATTTAGCTTCAATTATTAGTATACTGTTTAGGGGCAGGGGGGAATTTTTAGGGAGGAAATACAAAAGGGGGGGGGGGGACGTTCTAAAATTATGGTGGGATGGGGAATGACGTCCTAAAAATATGGTGAAGGGGGCACGGGCCAAAAAAGGTTGAGAACCACTGCTCTAGGCAGATACCACCCAAAGCAGCGGGCTCTACCTACCCGTGGGTACACAGCGTAAACTAACAAATGTGCCTGGTCCCCGGCCTTGAGGTCTACGCTTTGCGATGTACAACTGTTGTGGGATTTTAACCTGCAGAACCTGCTCACGGGACATCCTGTTTTTTCGCTCTCAACCGAGCAATCTAGTTATCCGATCTCACAACCCAAAGGTTCAGGGGGTAGAGTTATTGTAGAAACCTACGGTTCTGGTAAACATAAAACTAGACCTATGTGAGGAATTGAACTGCGTAACTTCTGAGTCTGCGGCGACCACTGTAAGCTATAAACCATTCCTCTGAATGACAGAAGAGTTTAGAATAATTAATGAACATAATGTTGGATTCAAATGAACGCTGTCACTCTGATAGTCTAACATTGAAGCATTAATTGTTATACTGACACAGTCTTACTGTCCCATTGACATGGACACACTGACACCTGTATACTGACTGACTGACAATGGCCTATTAGCATGTTGTCATTGATACACTGACAGTCACACAGATAGTATGTCACTGACAACTGTCATATTGATAACATGACTGACATACTCACATGGGTAACACATCATACAGATTGCCATACAGGGCAGGGAATTGTATACAATCGTTACAGTAATGAGAGAATACATAAAGGCGATACATACTTACAATTACACGACAGGGCTGGGAGTTGCTTACAATCGTTACAGTAATGAGAGAAGACGTAAAGGAGATACACACTTACAATTACATATCAGTGTAGTTAAAATAAACTACTTTCTGATAACAAAATACTTACTTTTGAACTTAACTCCAACCCAGAAGGTTCCATTTTCGTGGGTGAGCTCAATGGGCACCGTAATAGTGTATCTGAGAATGAGACACGTCACATCACAAATGATGGAAATAATATGATAAATAAACTCGAGAGTATTGATGGACACTTATAGTAGACATAACAAAGAAGTTTAAGTCAGAGTAAACAAAAGACACTTTGAAAGCCATGGCTACAGACGGACTGGATTACTTTCAACTCCAAAAATGATATGGGAACAAGGCAAGTTCGGGTAGCATTTCTAAATACGAGTGTATTATGTTTTCACTTTCTCCCACGTATTGTCCAGTGTTATATTGCACAGTAATTATACTCTGTACGTTAATAGATAAATTAGGATGTATGAGTTTTCTCATAGAACCTCAGCCTAATTAGATGGTTGTTTGAGGTTCGATTCCCAGTAGAGGACAGTTCTGGGATTTGTCTGACAATTCCAAGGCACTGTATATTTTGTGTGGCTATATGTGTGTATTTTGATGTATCTGTGTGTTTATTTGAGAGTGCTTTTGCAAAATATATGTAAGTCTGCAAGGTTGGCAACATGGATAATGAGAAATGAAACGATACACGAGGTATGCCGTGTAATTGTATTGAGTAATAATAATAATAATAATAATAATAATAATAATAATAATAATAATAATAACAACATTCACACTGGATTATTATTATTATTATTATTATTATTATTATTTCTTCTTCTTCTTCTTCTTGCTTCTTCTTCTTCTTCTTCTTCTTCTTCTTCTTCTTCTTCTTCTTCTTCCTCTTCTTCTTCTTCATCTCCTCCTCCTCCTCCTTCTTCTTCTTCTTCTTCTTCTTCTTCTTCTTCTTCTTCTTCTTCTTCTTCTTCTTCTTCTTCGTCATCGTCGTTGTGGATGGGTCAAGCCGAGGACATTCTTCAACAAGGTATATTCACTTGAGGACTTAGAACCTGGCGAGGAGTGGGTACAAGTGCCAACAGATTTCTGTACGTCTCTTTCAGTCTGCATCCAACTAGACAGAAAATGCAGACAAGAAAATCCGGCTGCTGAGGAGGCGGAAGTACAAGCTTTGATTTTCGAGAATTCGTTAGACGGTGATGCTGTCATATACACAGATGGGTCGGTCGTCAGACACGTGAGAAGCTCATGGGCTTTTACGACGCAGGCCGGAGGGAGAATTGTGAAGGATGACTCTGGTGCTTTAGCTGAGACCACAAGTACCCAGACTATGGAAGTCATGGCAGTAAGTAAAGCATTAACATGGCTCAAGACACAGACATTCATTAGGGCCCTTAGCGACTCAATGAGAATGCTCAAGAGGATAGAGATGGGGTGGATCCGACGAGAGTGGTTGCTGTCTCTGGAGCGGTCTTGGCTGGCAAAGATTAGTTTCATCTTCGTGCCAGGGCATGCGGGAGTACAAGGAAATGAGCGGGCTGACGAGCTCGCAGGTAAGGCTACTGTGGAGGGCGGACGCGCTATGGACCAGACTGACATTCTGAATGCTCTACGAGAAGTAAGACTGTTGCGAGAACCAAGTGATGACTGTGAATCTACAACAATGGCCAGACTGCGAGAACAGCAAATTAAAAGAGGTGTTGTCAAACAAACGCAGGAAGCCAAAGACGATTGATTAACCAACACAGAACTGGTGTCGTTAGCGGCTACACGCTGCGGGATTTGCTGAGGAGGGGATCCGAGCACTTATGGACTGAATGGTTCGATGTGCAATGAGGATGATCTTTCGACTAACTAACTAACTAACTAACTTCTTCTTCTTCTTCTTCTTCTTCTTCTTCTTCTTCTTCTTCTTCTTCTTCTTCTTCTTCTTCTTCTTCTCTTCTTCATTGTCTTCTTTTTCTCCTTCGTTTTAAATCAGCCTATATCTTCTATTGTGTTTCCTGCATGACCAGCACTGTCTTTCATAGAGTTTGACATCTAGTGTTATTTCATCCGGTCATGGTACAGACTTCGCTGAGCTGTAATTGGTACGATGTTGTAGCATATGTTCTGCATTTTGAGGTGCTTGCCTGCACGCAAACCAATCTTTAACCTTGTGCATATGTGGCTGTTGAGCCTTTGAAGTCTTGTTCTAAGTAAAATAAAATATACACATACCCAGTCCTTCCAGTAGATAATAATCATTCTTTGTTTGACAGGTTATTTTCTTGGTATTCTTATAACAGTTTTCTGTTGGTAATATGTAACTGGATATCTGGTTTTTTTTTTTTTTTGGTATGGTCACAACTCTTTCTTTTATGAGTGTTTCAGTCCTCTCATTTCTTTGTATACTACAATGGGAGGGATCCACGTAGAATAGCTCTAGATATTGTTATTACCTTGCGATAGTCTTTGACAGTCTTATTGATGTTGGTGCATCTTCTAGCTAATCTTTACCACCTTCAATAGCTCGATTGCCAGAGCATAGATTCGGACCCTAATCGATAATTAACCCATGTTTTCAGTGTGGGTTGATGAGTTACAGCGCTTATATCATATGCACTGCATCGCTGAGATTCCATGCCATTTTAGTGTTTAAAAATGGTTTAAAAGACGACCGACTGGATTTCATTGCACCAAGTTTGATCCAATATGGCTTAGTCTATTACCGCGGGGCAGCCTGTGGAAAGCGTCGCACAAAGCGACGAACTCCGTAGCTCCAGGACTCTCCGAAAAATCTGCACTCGAGAACAGAACGATGTAGCTTGAAACTGAATCCAAAACCTTCGGAAAGCGAGGCATGCGACGTAACCACTACGCCACAGAGGCTTACACCACTATAGTTTAAGACCCGCAAGTGGTCGTATATCCCTGGTGTAATACGTGAGCGTGCCCGCGTCGTGGCGAAGGTGTTACGGTGCGGTTCATGATCCCGTATACCCACGTTTGAAACACAGCTGCTCGTGATTTGGCAGCACACCGCGTTGCGTTGGTTTTTTACGAAATTGTATGGGTTCTGGTCGTTCAGAAAGCAATGCTACTGACCGTAAATTTGCTAAGAGATCACAACATCAAACAATTGCTGGTGTTGACTGCAACGTCCTGTAAAGGACATGCAACTAACTTTGTAACTAACAATACATGGGCGTAGGGCAGAACTCTTGCAATAGCTTAAGCAGTAACAGCAGGAGTGGTCTTCCTGGTTGCTACCCTTCCCATCTTTTGATTAGCTGATGTCCATGGTTTACTGATGTCCATGGTGAGCTGACGCCCATGGTTAATTGACGTCCATAATGACCTCGTGCACTGCCCTCCTCACCTGCCACTGCGGCTTTCACTTCTACATACATTAGTGTAAGGTTTTCTTTGTCTAGACATATTTCATCAAGGTAACGAGCTCTGTTTACCCATACGTAGCTTTTCAATCCTAAGAATTTTCTCAGGGCAGCGAATCTATCAATGTGGTTTGCAACTCTTGACACCAGACTAGCAGGAAAGTGCGTTAGTTAATGCGCCACCGCAGCTTCGGGGTGGAGAAAGAAAGTGAGGGCGGGGAATTGTAGACAGTAATATAAATAACAATTAATAGGCCGGTAATGTATAGACAACATATAAACATGGGATAACAGTATATAGTGATAACCAACGAATAAGTCAAAACATGTTAACGCAGAAGAAAAACACGTATCACTGTGTGATCAGTACTAGAGACGAATGTCTCGTGATAAACGGACACTGCAATGTTCACTTGCCTCAGCTGCTCCTGCTGCGTCAGGTTCAAAGTCTTGTAGCCTGGGATTCGGACCGCCTCATCGTTGGGCGTGCTGCCTTTAAAGTCATAGTGTGTCATATTGGGACGATCGCCGTATTTCACGTACACGTCGTAAGTGGAGAGATAATCCTGCGGCTCGATCACAACCTATGTGACATAATCACCAACCATCATTTTACAGTGCGTCAACATTTTCACACCAACACAGAGAACGACATACATTGACCGCACGATTGAGAATCGAACACCAACTTGACACTCGAGATGGACAGATGTCGGCTATTAATAGAAGGTACAGCGTCTTGAACTAAGAGGATTATTGGAAGGAGCGGGTCACGTGATATAACTCTGACTTGCAAAAGCGTTCATTTCTCCTAAACCACGCACTTCTCAATCTTCAGCCCTGACGGCCAGTCAGAGAACCATTGTGACCTGTCCTTTACGGCAGTTTTATCCGAAACCCGAGGTAATCTTGTGAATCCTCAGGACAATGTGATACCCAGATGTGTGTAACAGAGGTATCCAGTGTTTTTGCGTCAAAATTAAATGTATTACTTATAAAATAAATCTCTGAAGTGTAAAATTGTCGACTGCAACCTTCTAGCTACACCGAGCCTTTCCCGGGCACAATTAACAATCTCATACTTTCTCAAAACTGCAAACTCTGAAGTTCTTCACTACATCTGTTAGCTTTACTATGTGCATACTACAACTATCTATCACAGAAAAATGTACGAGGTGAGAATTTCAAACGCACTTTGATGCATTTCATCAAAACTGTTTTAAAATGCTTTCTGCAAACACAAGCCAGTTTGTCCACACGAACCACCACCTCGCTTAAAAACGTATTTCTGCCTATTCGAAATCTAAGGAGCTGAGAGAAGGATTTTATCTTTTCTTTCCTCTTTACGAATTGCAATAATATGGTTTTATAGAGAATAATTGTATTTATGTGTCAGATTTTCACTCAGACAAAGCAATTATTAAATGTATTGCCTAGAACAGGATACGCTGCACAGACGCCATTTGTGACAGCGGCCTAGTTAATCTGTCCAGACCCAAAGGTAAACAAAACCTCGGTCTATTGCCAACTGTTGATCGCCAACAGAAGGGACATGATGTGCACTGCTAACGGAAGAAGAAGAAGAATAGATTAATATGAAGAAGAAGAAGAGGTGGATTAGGAGGGTACTTTATGTAACAACCTCTTACTAATGTATTGTTGTCATGATCTTGTATGGATTACATTTTGTAACAAATACACATCAGAAATTCTGTATGTTGGACATGAATAACAATAAGACACTTGATGAGTTAAACTCATATTGACTGATGAAGATGGGGGAACAAGTGGTACAAGCTATGAGAACCCCAGTCAACAGAAGTTAACTCAACACACTACACCACACAGCACTCCACACCACACCGCAGCAACAGCAGGAAAAAGGAAATGATTTATAAGAAGAAGAAGACAAGTAGTTGATTTGGAAGGTACAGATAAACATTTATATACACAATGCATAACCACATGAGTTGATGAAGATGTTTAATTGTATGTCATTTATAAAAATGAATCATATCCTTGTCTTGGTCCTACATTATCAGCTTGACTTGAATGCTCCAAGGAACAACACATCATCACTCCTATCTATGTCTGATTGTACACTTCTCAGTGAACCACAGGTACACTGAGAAAATGCATGCAGCAGGTACCAGATGATAGCAGGTGCATCCAGTGTAATAATCTCTGACCCCACACAAATTAACACAACACCACTTCTTCTGATCTTGTCCTGCCTGTTATGTTGTGTTCACAACTTAATAGCATGCTGGAAAAATTACATTGGTAGGATTATACATGCCTCTGTAAATTTTACACAGTGATGTTCTTGGTGGCAACCTGACCAGAAGAGGGAGGCGGAGAGAAAAGATGACCCACACACATGAGATGGAAGATAACCTCAGGCCTTGAGCAGAGCAAGGGGCAGCCTTCAGAGTAGCTTCATTGGCAAGTACTGAAACGGATCCATCAGTCAATGGACCCAAGCTTAACCCATATCTACCACTCAGAGGTGACATTTCTCCATGCCAACAATACACAATCCCTCCCAGAACCAATGAGTTATAAAAACACTTGATTAACTCATGCCACACTATACTGTAGAACATTTTATTTATAAGAAGATTTACAACACTTAGGATCATCATATTGATTATTGTTTATTGATTGATTGACTGTCTTTGGTGCTGATGTGCATTTTTCACATTTTAAACATATCTTATGTCAAACAGATGAGAAAAAAAATGAGAAAATGTATTCAAAAGGCCAAAAGAAACAGGACCAGTCAATAAATGACATCAACAGTAACTGAATCTTATATTAATGTGTCAGTTCAACCTGTCTGTTAATTACCTGTTTATTTGTGTAAACAAGATGTCAATGTCTACCAGTATTTGTTGAATAATTTATCTAGCAAAACTAAATAACTCAAAAGTGAATTATCTAAAGGGAAAAGAGGAGACTCTATATCTCTTGACTGTTCCAGACCCATGCTACATTTCACCTGATTCATACTGAGGAAGTCTTTTCAGACATTTCACAGAATATCATGGTGGTTCGAGAGCTATTAGAATCCTGGTGAAGGGGCAGAGTCAAATCTTGTGTTCACTGTTCCCCTAAAGAGGACCATTAACTCCTAGACAAACAATAAAACCGAGTCTGTAATATTTCAAGGGTCGTATTCTTGATTTATTTACATATTGGAAGAGGATGGGGCCCAGCTTCTAACACCAGAATATGGGTAAGGCACAACAGTGATCCCCAGTCCCTTCAGAATATACGACAACCTACATAAGGTAAAGTAAACACATTTTCACTGCTGAACGTTATTGAGGAATTGGGTATTCATACACGGGTGGTAATTGGTTGATTTGATTGATAGGCTGATTGGTTGGTTGATTTAATTATCATGTGCCTCACATTGTGAAACTGTTCCTCCTCCTCCTTCTTCTTTTTCAAATAATCGTTTTCTTCTCACCTTCTCCTCCTTTGAAACTTGTGTTGTTGTTGTTGTTGTTGTTGTTGTTGTTGTTGTTGTTGTTGTTGTTGTTGTTGTTGTTGTTCTTCTTCTTCTTCTTCTTCTTCTTCTTCTTCTTCTTCTTCTTCTTCTTCTTCTTCTTCTTCTTCTTCTTCTTCTTCTTCTTCTTCTTCTTCTTCTTCTGCTTCTACTGCTTCTTCTTCTTCTTCTTCTTCTTCTTCTTCTTCTTCTTCTTCTTCTTCTTCTTCTTCTTCTTCTTCTTCTTCTTCTTCTTCTTCTTCTTCTTCTTCTTCTTCTTCTTCTTCTTCTTCTGCTTCTACTGCTTCTACTGCTTCTACTGCTTCTTCTTCTTCTTCTTCTTCTTCTTCTTCTTCTTCTTCTTCTTCTTCTTCTTCTTCTTCTTCTTCTTCTTCTTCTTCTTCTTCTTCTTCTTCTTCTTCTTCTTCTTCTTCTTCTTCTTCTTCTTCTTCTTCTTCTTCTTCTTCTTCTTCTTCTTCTTCCCCCAACCCCTCCTTGTCTTCTTCACCTTCGTCTTCTTCTACTTCTTCTTCTTCTTCTTCTTCTTCTTCTTCTTCTTCTTTTTTCTTCTTCTTCTTCTTCTTCTTCTTCTTCTTCTTCTTCTTCGTCTTCTTCTGCTTCTACTGCTGCTGCTGCTTCTTCTTCTTCTTCTTCTTCTTCTTCTTCTTCTTCTTCTTCTTCTTCTTCTTCTTCTTCTTCTTCTTCTTCTTCTTCTTCTTCTTCTTCTTCTTCTTCTTCTTCTTCTTCTTCTTCTTCTTCCCCCACCCCCTCCTCGTCTTCTTCACCTTCTTCTTCTTCTTCTTCTTCTTCTTCTTCTTCTTCTTCTTCTTCTTCTTCTTCTTCTTCTTCTTCTTCTTCTTCTTCTTCTTCTTCTTCTTCTTCTTCTTCTTCTTCTGCTGCTGCTGCTGCTGCTGCTGCTGCTGCTGCTGCTTCTTCTTCTTCTTCTTCTTCTTCTTCTTCTTCTTCTTCTTCTTCTTCTTCTTCTTCTTCTTCTTCCCCCACCCCCTCCTCGTCTTCTTCACCTTCGTCTTCTTCTACTTCTGCATGCACCTTCCTTTAAACATCATTCTGACATCCTGAATAAATTCAAAGATAACAAAAATCAATTTGAACTTGTTGAAATCTCCATAGAGTCTGTTATCATAAAATAAGTTACGTTGCACTGTCTCGCCAAGTATACTGCCCAATGTATCCTTTAAACTATTCATTGGTACTTCAATATCTTCCCCTAGATCACATTAGGAGCTTCTTAGCCCAGTGCATGAACTCTGTACACCGGCGCCGATCACATCTCTAAAGTAAAATCTCACGTGCTACATATATTATGACTTGCATAAGAATACTTGTTTACTACAATAACCAGAACTGTGACCAACCAGGCCACTCATTACGATATCAAACTACAGATGAATTGTAACATAGCAACGCGCACACTGGACCTCTTATTTTTCGCCCTATTCAGAGAAGGTTAGGCGCCAGAATCATTACTCACGATCAGTGAGGGTTTTCTGACACCCCCTAACAACTAAGCAACTCTGAATCTCTACAAACTGAAACAAATCCTGTCCTACGCATTTAACACCTCTCATACTTTACCCACTAAGCAGCACACAAAACGTAAACCTAAGTAACGATCCCTTTACAAGCTTTCATGCACATTGATCATTTGGTGCTAGACCTATATTTGTATAGACCAGTATGCACACGGTGTGGTCAGTATCATGCCGGCCACTTTTACTTCCCAAGGCCGTGCCTGGTACTGATTTTAGGCTGGGTCTACATTGGAGCTCGGGTAAATTCCATTCCAATTCCTGAGAAGATTGGCCCTATTCAACCGTCGACTTATCGGGTTGGTTATAGTCGGGGCCCTTATGTGCTTGTTCTTTCGTAAATAGAGATGCGCATATCTGCTTCCTTAAAATGTTTGAATGGCTGTAATTGTGTTCGTTCCATCCTTGTGGTTTTACATGTCTGGACAGAGTCACACACTTGTTAAGGCCTGGCGTAATTGTGTTCCCTTCCTGTGTTATTGTGTTGTTTCCTTCAGGAAATTTTACCAATCGTCATCCTTCCCCCAGACATGTCTGGATCTTGGTCTGTTTTCGTACCTTGTTTCTTTGGTACCTTGTCTCGTGAATGGCTTGGTATCTTGTTCTTGCTGGAGAGTAATCTCTTTCCCTGGCCACCGTCCATTCTTGGTCGCTGTCTTTTTGGATATCTACCTCTTCTATTTCCTGGTTCATTTTCTTCTGTCTGTGACTTTGTATCTCCTGCTTCTGATGTCTCGTTCTTTGACTTGAGCTGTTCAATCTTTTCTCTTTCTTCTTGTAATTTTGTCAAAGTTTCTTCTGTCTCAGCCTTTATTGCAGCCATTCGAGCGACATCCTGCTAAATATTATGCTGCATTTGCTTCAGTTCGTCCAGGATGAACTGAACAGCTGTTATTTGCTTCTCTTATGTCTTGTCTCGCTGTTCCTCGATGCTGGTAAACTAGGATCTCAGGTCTTTCAGTTGGCCTTCAAATGGTTAATTTTAAAAATCCTCTAAGGTGCCGACTAACATAACCCTGCCACTAAGCGACTGACATAACCCACCTAATAAAAAAAATTCCAGTACTCTACTTAAAATTCAAATACGTCACCTACTATGTGGCTCCGACATCGTTCCTACCCACTAAGCGATCAAGGATGAAATATGTGGCGTGCTAGCACGAGAATGGTGTGCTAGCACGAGAATGGTGTGTTAGCACGAAAATAGCGTGCACGTTAGCTTAGCTGGTAGCCAACTGCGCTGATCATGAGCACGATCAGACGCAGAGTTGACGCCTGGGCTCAGCTTCTGCGAAAGTGAGGGAAAGATTGGCCACCTATTCATCCGTGCATTCAGGCTTACACAATGTGATGGCTCTATCACATCACATATCCATGGTAAGAAAGTGATTGGGGAGAAATGATCACTATTTTATTATTATAAAACGAGAATACAAGCGTAGCTAACCTGCAGCGATGAATTCCTGTCGGTGAGGTTCACTGGGTGGTAGTTGAAGTTGGACCACACCTCCCGCTTCGTGTTGGTGAGCAGCACAAACAGATCGTGCTCATAGGCATCAGCGTTACCTAAGAGAGAAAACAGCAAGAACACTGCAAATACCGCCCGAGTAAGTTAAGTAAGGAGTTCTTTTACTCCCGTTAAGCCTGTTGAGGCGTAATGGCTTAGGATAGAGATCGGATTGCTGTGAAACTACAAACCAAACTAAATCGCATAAGTACTTGAAGTGTGGAATCTGAAGCAATGGTCAACCCAACGAAGGCAGCAGTTACATGGTTATATGTAAATAACCATATTGTCAACACTCCAACACCAACTGTAAATCTGTGTTCAGAGATTGTGGAAAGAACGCAGGCAATGAATTACCTAATGATACGTTTTGATCGAAACCTTGCTTATAATGAGCATATAGGCCAGGTGATAACAAAGGCCAAGCAGGCTTTGGCTGCGATGCGGATGATGGCGGCAGCAAACCTTGAGCAGCGCCATCTATGTCTTCTATACGTCTGTTTTTTTTAGAATGCGATGGCGATCCTGACTATCAGACATAAGCAAATGGAAAGGATACAGAATGAAGCTATGTGTATTATTCTTGGATGTACAAGAGCTACAGCATGCAGGGCGATGCGCTACCTTCTTGAGTTTCCAACAATAGGAGACAGAATACAAATTTGCAGAGCACGTGCCTACCTCAGAGTCAATGCAAACACACAACATCCACTGCATAGTGAAATTAAGAAGATAAAGGGCAGCAGGTTAAGAAGAGGAAGGTCGTGGATGGGTCACGCCGAAGACATTCTTGAACAAGTGTGTTCACTTGAGGCATTAGAACCTGGCGAGGAGTAGGTACAAGTGCCAACAGATTTCTGTACGTCCTTTTTAGTTGCACCCAACTAGACAGAAAATGCAGACAAGAAAATCCGGCTTCTGTGGAGACGGAAGTACAAACATTGATCTTCGAGAATTCGCTAGACGGTGATGCTGTCATTTATACAGATGGGTCGGTCGTTCGACGAGTGAGAAGTTTATGGGTCTTTACGACTCAGGCTGGTGGGAGAAATGTTAAGGAGGATTCTGGTGCTTTTGCTTTAACCACAAGTAGCCTGACTATGGAAGTCATGGCACTAAGTACATCAATAACATGGCTCGAGACACAGACATTCACTAGGGCATGTTTCCTTAGCGACTCAGTGAGCATACTCAAGAAGACAGGGATGGGGTGGATCCGAAGAGAGTGGTTGCTGTCTCTGGAGCGGTCTCGGCTGGCAAAGATTAGTTTCATTTTCGTGCCAGGGCGAGGGGGTGTTCAAGGAAATGAGCAGGCTAACAAGCTCGCAGGTAAGGCTACTGTCGAAGGTGGACGCGCCGTGGATCAGGCTGACATTCTGAATGCAAGAACCAAGCGATGACTGTGAATCTACAACCATGGTTAGGATGCGAGAACAACAGATTAAAAGAGGTGTGGCCAAACAAGAACAAGGAAGCCAAAGAAGATTGATAAACCAACACAGAACTGGTGTCGTGAACCGCTACACGCTGCGGGATTTACTGAGGAGGGGATCCGAGCCCTTATGGACTGAATCGTTCGATGTGCAATGAGGATGCTCTGTCGACTAACTATCGTTTACACGTCTAAGGCGCATTGGGCATGTGGTGCCAGACCCATATTTGTATATACCAAAAGACACTTGGTGTGATTATGTGGTCAGTATCACACCGGTGGCATTTATTTGCCAAGACATTTCCGATGGCCAGGGTCGAACTGACTGTCCAGGTCAATATTTATTTTTAAAATCGAAACCGCCCTGATATGTATCGAACCCGAGACCACCCGATCCGCCCCAGCACGTCTAAAAGGGGTCATGCTTTACTTTACTTTACTTTACTTTATTTTACTTTACTTTACTTTACTTTACTGTACAGTATTGTACTGTACTGTACTGTACTGTACTTTACTGTACTGTTCTGTACTGTACTTTACTTTACTTTTACTTTTACTTTACTTTACTTTACTTTACTTTACTTTACTTTACTTTACTGTAATGTACTGTACTGTACTGTACTGTACTGTACTTTACTTTACTTTACTTTACTTTACTTTACTGTACTTTACTTTACTTTACTTTACTGTACTGTACTTTACTTTACTTTACGTTACTTTACTTTACTTTACTTTACTTTACTTTACTGTACTTTACTTTACTTTACTTTACTTTACTGTACTTTACTTTACTTTACTCTACTTTACTTACTATGTAAAAAGCATCACATAGTAGACTTAGCCGTATTGGTGTGAAGTGTTAGCCCTTGGCATTACACATGGTCTCGGTATAATAGACTAGCCGACCAGTTCCGTTCCTCATAGTTTGAGATTTACATTGAAAACTCACGCACCAGTTGTACAAGATTTAGTCGACTCCAGACCTGTATTGTAAATGGGGATTGTAATCATCATCATGTGCTATGCTGCTAGTCGTGGGCAGTCATGGCTCGCAGTCTCACACTACAGTCAGGCTTGCATCAGCTACGTGATCCTGTCCTGATTATTCCAAGCACTCCAGGTATTTATCTCTTTGTCTTCCCTTTGCTCTATTCCTATCAAATTTGCCAGTTGACACTAAGTTTTCAGTTTATTGAGCCACATAATCATGGGTCTTAGATATACGGTGCTAACCTCTATTTTATGGACAAATCGAAACTCAATGAGTGCTTGAAAATATTGCTGGTCGAAGTTTTGTTTTCACCCTCTGTAAAGTTCATGCAATATAATAGGTAAATACAAAACTTGGACCGGCAATATTTTCAAACACTCACAGTCATTAAAATTACACCCTGTATCAAACCGGTCGTCTTTGCTTTCCATGATATTTCCTGGTACCCATTTTACGCCAGGTTGACGTGGTAACCCAGATTACTTTTTGTTTAAACATCACACCTCGATGAAGATTTGAACACATGACTCTGTCGGACCGACAGGTGAGCATGCTAGTCACAGCGTTCCCACCACCAGCTACACAAGATAAACATTGTTGCACCTTTTTACACTCCCTGAGAAGTATTGAGCATTTTGTGCAAATGATGGCTGATGGTTCAGGAGCGGTGGCCCGGGTGGCTAAGAATGCCGGATTCTCATTCGGGAGACCCAGGTTCGAATCCCCTGTACGGTGTGAATTTTTCTCTGTCGGGGGCGAAAACAAATTCCTTATCTGCACTGTTCGTGGCAACAGCACTAGGAAGGTGGCCTTAATTTCTCAGGCTGCAGACACCGCAAGGTACTGTATGCAGTAGATGCTAGTTTTGACATATGGTTAAAATATGCCTCTTGTATTGATCTCTCATGACCACCTGATATTGTTAGTTTAAATTAACATCTCGGTGGAATGTTGTAAATTAACATCCTGTTGGGATGTTGTAAATTAATATCTCGGTGGGAATGTTGTAAATTAACATCTCGGTGGGAATGTTGTAAATTAACATCTCGGTGGGAAGTTGTAAATTAGCATCTCGACAGGAATGTTATAAATTAACATCTCGGTGGGATGTTGTTATTGTTATTGTACAAAATCCGTTGGTCAAGCTGTTCAATCTTATACGGTATAAATTATCTGGTGACTTTATTTCCATCCTCAGCAGGATAAAGTACATTTGTTCAGTCATGTGCTTGAGGTCTATAAATATGAGTTGCAACGCAAAGTACCGAATGCCAACCAAGATCATGGGGATTTGCTTTCGGGCTTTTTCAGCCTCGAAGCCTGTAATGTGTATGTTCCTCGACAAGCTTCATCATATTTAAGAACGTGAGTGAGCCTCGGGGGAGTTGAGAAAATCATGTTATCCCAACGCCAAGCGTCATTCATAAGGACATGTGAACAGATTCCCTCTGCTAGTTTTCATTGGTTGGAAGATTGGGTTTTGGGAAGCAGTATATGCAGTCTTTTCAAGACAGCAATCGCCGCAACGGCTAATCCTCCTTAGTTGACTCTTTGGGCAAGGATGGTAAGTTAGCGTGTTACTCTTCTTTGTTTCCCAGGGGGGCTGCGTGGTCTCGAGGTATGGCGTCCGCCTAGAGTGCTGGAGGTCCCGTGTTCAAGCGCCGGTGATGACTGGGATTTTTTCTCGTGGACTTCTAGTAATAAAATTTCCCTTGGTCTCTAGATAGTGAGATCGGACGCCCGTGTGTATTGTTGCACACGTAAAACATCCCTTGGCAGTTGGAAATCGAAAAAGAGTAGCCTAACGGCGCTGCCCGGGCAAAATTTCGAGTTAAAAATCTACCCAAAGTATTTTCAGGATCCTCGCCGGTGCTACGGAGTTCGTGCACTGAGTTGAGTTTCTCTAGACTCAGGTTTGAGTTAGGAGGAGAACGGAGCACTTATGGGTTGCACCCGTGTGCCGTGATGTTGATCCATCGACTAAACTAAACTAAACTAAACTAAACTCTTCTTTGTTTCCCAAGGAGGCCTCGGTAACACACTGGCTCTGCGAGAGATATAAATAACACAAGTAATAATGTGTGGGATGCAGGTTCGCGTAGTGGTTAGGGCGCTTGCCAGTTAAGAAAGTGGTTCGCGTTCCAGATTATGATTTTCGACCAAAGGATTCGATCCAGCTTAACCAAATTGGATGTTACATAATTTTCAGAGTTGTCTGGGAAGGAAGGACAAAGAAGAAATGAAATGGTCACCCCCACCTCACATATATGGTCTAGAACAGTGGTTATCAACCGCTGGGAAATTCTCCCCCCCCCCCAGCGGGGAATATTAGGGTTTCCGGGGGGGGGGGGGGAATTAAGATTATCTCACGATCACATTAATACAAGAAACGATTGTCTAATATTGTTTTACACTCCATACTTTACGGTTCTGTACTCCTCGCTCTTCTGAAATTCGTTTTATAACGTAAGTAGACCAAATAACATTGTATCTAGACGTCTAGACTTGTTCTAGTATGTGTTATTACATTTAGCTTCCATTTTTACGTGTACTGTGTAGGGGCGGGTGGGGGGGGGGGGGGGGGGGGAATTATATGGAGGAAATACGAAAGAGGGGGGGGGGGTGACAATCTCTGAACTTATGGTGAAAGGGTGCATGGACCAAAAAAGATTGCGAATCACTGGTCTAAAATATGTGAAGGTTTTACACTTTACACCCCAAAGGCAGCATATGGTATAGGAATACTTTAATTGCAGTGCATCACGCGTTCATTAGCTGGTGTCAACGTCAACTTTACCCACTACTTGCAAACACTAGACAAGCTGCAAAAAGCCATCAGGAATAAACGACCCGACATGCTTTCTCGTGGTGTGATTTTGTTGCACGATAATGCTCGTCCGCATGTGGCTAAGATGTGCAGGAAGTATTAGCAAGGAAGAAGTGGGAAATTCTGCAACATCCAGCCTATAGTCTTGATTTGTCACCATGTGATTTTCATTTGTTTGGACCTTCAAAAAAGCTCTCAAGGGGCAACGATTTCACACAAATGCAGACGTAATGAATGCGGTAAACACTTGGTTCAGTGAGCAACCACAATCCTTTTTTGCGGACGGCATTCGCCGCTTACCTAAGCAATGGGATGCTTGCCTGAATGCTTACGAAAACTTCTTCTGACCAACCCATGATGCATAATTCATTCAAAATGAATGCTTTGTTTAATTCTACCACACCTGTTAATGTTTCTTTCATGCTTTCGTAATAAAGCCAATGGAACGGGTTAAAAGAGCGTCCCTAATATTTTCATGCCTTGGGATCTTCAATGTCCAGTGTCCATTTTTATTCTGGCCAACTCCGACCCTTCATTCAGGAACCCTGCAGCGTCCCAACGACCCGCAGATGCAGTTATGGGGTGGAAGAGGAGGAGACAACGAAGCTTCTCACGGTGTTTACAATTATCAGCATGTCGTAAACGTAGGCAGCAATTTTAAGTTTCCTAAATGGTTAACTTACGTTCAATCCACAGCAATATTGGGTCTTGTGACGATTCGACCTTCACCTTCTCACCATTGCAGGAATAGCTTAAGGATAGTACACCATTTCCGACATTGCTGGCTTTCTGCGAGTAAGTAAACGGGTTGTTGGAGTCGCCCATGAACTGGTTGATACAAAGTAGAACGTGCTTCATATACAATGTACATCAACAATCATAACATCAGACGGAAGAATCTCTACTTAGATTAAGAGCAGATATGTCAAACAAAAGCTGTATTTTAAGAAAAGAAAACGTATCTGAACTAATAAGCCACTGTCATTGAATGTAAGAAAGAGAATATTGCAACGCTATAACGAACGTGTGCTCCTGTATAGCAGCGAATCTTGGAATGTGAGTAAACATGTTAGTCAGATGTACTTCATATGTCAGCCAAAGTATCATTCATTTGTTCACATAACATGATATACAACTCTGCAGTATGCAGCTGACGAGATGCCGTGAACTATGTCAGGCAAAAAATCGTGCAACATGTTATTTATGGCGTCTGTGTGTAAATTCACGGAGGGAATACATTTTTTGAAATTAATAAGATCTTGAATGCAGCAGAGATGTGGTTTCTAAGAATAGAGTTGCCAACACTTTGGGCTGTCAGAATCACCATCAACAATTGCCTATGAAAGTACAACATTTCATGCAACTATAAGAAAGCGACAAGTAATATTCGTTGATCATTTAATGAGAAGATTAGAATTGTAGAAAATCTTGACATTTGGAAACTTCTGCAATAGAAGAGGTAGAATCAGACGGAGAGAAATTATGCTGGATGGACTCAGTCAGTGACATGGAGGCTTATTAATAATAGACTGGATCCATAACACCAAGAACCAAGAACGGCGGAGAAACATGAACGCTTACATCATTTGGCAGGGCACATGATCATGACGATACCAGCAGCCTATGGTAATCATACCATTACTGGCGTGTGCCGGGGGAGTACTTTTTCTTTCATGGCCGGGTAATAATGACCGCTTGCCCGAGAAGTCGCTACGTAGTGTACAATCTAGGGGTTTTTTAAATCTTTACCCAAAAGTCTTCCCGTGGGTTGAGCACGTCTCATGATATATGTTTTGGACAGCTTAACCCTGAGTAACGCACTCGTTTTCTGAACGGAAAGTCGAGGACAGTCCAACACGAGATGGGCGAGGAAAAAAGAGATAGCATATACAGGTGGACAACGATACAAGTGGAAAGACAACATCAAGAAGTAGATAGCGGTACCAGAGGGGAGATATTAAGGGATAGATAGTGGTACCAATGGGAAGACAACCTCAAGAGGTAGACAGCTGTACCAGCTCGAAGATAACTTTAAGGGGTAGATAACGGTACCAGTAGGGAGATGGCATAAACAGGTGGACAACTATACAAGTGGGAAAACAACACCAAGAGATAGATAGCGTCACAAGTGAAAAGACAACATCAAGAGGTAGATAACGATACAAATGGCATGATAAAATCAAGTGGTAAAACGTATGGCCTCTCATAGTGTACAATTAAAGTGATAAACAGCGAATGTTATATTTCGGCAAAACTTCATTGAGGAGACTTGGTTGATTGATTTATTGATGGCAGCAGTCTTTTGATTGATAACTTGATTGAGTTAGTGATGACAGCTGTCTATATTTGAGTGTGTTTAAGAATGTATTTACCCGTGACACAAATTTTAGCCGTTTGTAACGTTATTTTCTTTCTCATTCTTTGCATGATAATTCGTAGCAAATTCTTTGTGATGGGACTCATTATACTATTTGTTCTATGTTGATCACATTCCAAGGCTCCTGATTTCTTTGGGATTGCAATAAATTCAGAATACATAATTCAGAAGTTATATGTCCGGTATCATATAATGACTTCAGCAGTCTGGTGACTTGATCTATTTCATATTCTTCTAAAGCTTTAATCATTTCTGTAGTGATGTTATCTGAAACCGGGGGCCTTGCCAGCTTTCATATGCTTAAAAACATTTCGAACCTCCATCTTCAAAATTGGCGGTCCTTCATTATTAAATCGATTATCTAACTGTTCATCTCTGCTATCATCGTAAAGGTTTTTCACATAGTCTGACCATACATGTAGAATCTGATCTTTTTCTATTATGATTTTGTCATCTTTAGTTTTTAGACAGCCTGCTGATGTACTTGTTCTTTTATTGGTAAGTTCCTGAATTCTTTTGTGCGCTAATTTGGTATTTTGACTGTTGTGTTGTTTTTCAATTTCTAAGCAATTTTTCTCACGCTCATGCTTCTTTTGCCTCCTTACATAATATTCTGACTTGTCTGTGAATTTCTTCATATTTGGCAGCATTATTTTTGTTGAGTCTTCTTGTTTCCATTAGTTATAAAATTTCTTCAGTCATCAATTTCTTACGACCCACCTTCTTTAATTGTGGAATAGTTGTTTCTGGAGCCAAACTGATTGAATTCTTCAAAATTTCCCATTGATCATCCACCTCCTGGAATAGGATCTCTAGATCAGACAATATATCAAATCTATTTTGTACTTCTCTGTGGTCACTATAACAATCAGCACTAGGAACTGTTTTTACTATTGTTAGCGCATTTCTAAATCTTCTGCTTATCAAAATGTAATCAGTCTGGTTTCTAATCCTGCTATCAGGACTCCTCCATGTCCATAATCTTCTTGGGTGTTGCTTAAACCAGGTTTTTCCTACAATCATTTCCTGCTCTTTTGCCCACTCTACAAGTCTGTATCCTCTTTCATTTCTCTCTCCTAAACCATAGTTTCCCATTGTGTATCTATGACCTTGATTTCCTACTTTTGCATTGAAGTCCCCTATTAAGATGTTTATTTCTGAATTTTTACATTTCTTTAAAGCAGACTCTACGTCATTATAAAATTCTTCTACACTATCTTCACTGGATTCTCCTGTTGGGGCATATACTTGAATAACATTTATGCTAAAAGTTCTGCCGCTTAATTTAACTAGTAGAACTTTGTCTGACACGGCCCAATATCCTTGAACAGATTGTGATGATTGCCGGTCCAAAATAATTGTTATCCCCCTTTGTCGATTTTCTCCTCCAGAATAAATAATCTTAAAATCTTCATCTATCTTGATGCCTGTTCCTGTCCATCTCCATCCCTAAAATATTAATGTTCTCTCTTTTCATTTCTTGTTTGATGTTATCTAATTTTTCGTCGTCGTTTAACGTCATAACATTCCATGTTGCTAATTTTAATGTCTCTGTCCTTGTCTTGCAATGATCTGTCTTTAAGCGAATCATAATGAACTGGCCACTTTTAAAGAAGGTAGTTTGCCGTTGCTTTCCTTCTTGGCAGTGACCATACTGGCCGGGTGACCTGAAGTCATTGTCTCGTGAAAGAGATCTTCTGCCAAATGTCGCGAAACTTGAGACCATAACCAACAACTATCTGTCGGCTGCCCTCATAATTTCATCTACCACCTGCCTTCCGTGGCTTCTTTTGAAATTTCCAATAAACGAATACGAAATAACACCACATAATCTACAGGAAACCACTAAAACAGCATCGTCACGAAGAATAAACGCGTCACGTCTTCTCCGTTTTACCGGAACAGATCCAATAAAAGGACGTCATTTGAAATGAGAAAAAGAGTGTTGAGGTGCTACAAAGAACCTGTTCTTTTGTATAGATGTGAAACTTGGACAATGAGCAGTCAAGCTGAAAAACATCTGATGGCCGCAGAAATGTGGTTTCTGAGGAAAATGCAAAGAATACCATGGACAGACAGAAAAACCAATGACCAAGTACTACAGGAGACAAATGAAAATCGTAAACTGAAATTTTTTGGACATGTTATGAGAAGAAATGAATTGGAAAACTTGGTGACAACTGGCAAGATCGAAGGGAACAAACCAAGGGGAAGACCGAGAGGAAAATACCTGGATGGCTTGGCCACATGGCATGGACGAGGCAGGAACACTGAGCTGATCCACGACTCTGGTGATCGAGTGAAATAGCGACTCATGACTGCCCACACTTTCCGGCATGGCACATGATTGATTGATTGATTGATTGTAACGTTACTTTATTAGTTAGTTAGTTAGGTAGTTAGTTAGTTAGTTAGTTAGTTAGTTAGTTAGTTAGTTAGTTAGTTAGTTAGGTATCAGGTCTTGGTCAAATATAACAGAGCTACCGTATAACAGTAGACGGTGCTACTTGCTTTCTGTTAGTGCTGAATGTTGGGCGGCGTTCACTAAACCCAACACACCACATTGTACCAGCGGCGGGAGGGGGGGGGGAATAGATGCCTCATCCTAGTGCGAGGATATGCAACGTAAAGATTAAATGACATGGCAGAGCAGACCTTGGTCGGTATCTGAACCAACAAGCGGACAGTCAGAGCATCGCTTTGCTGATCCGGCAACTTCTGCAGCTTGTGTTGTTCCAGATGTATTGGTGCTGATTTCCTCTGGAGTAACCTAGGCAGTCCCAGAGAAGGGTCATGCTGCATGGGCAAAACATGGTCTCTACAATTCAGCCCAGGCTTTGTGCTATGGGCAGGTGTAACATCCGCTACAGCCATGGATTATAGTTGCTGTGCCTTGTTAGAAACACAATGTAACAAACCATCGTCTGCCAAGGCAGTTCGGTGCCAGTGATATTATTAGTTATTATTGTGAGAGAAACAATAGGAAAGCTGACCAACATAGTTGTTTTTTTCTTACTAGTTGCTATAAATAATCTGATTTCAAATGTTTAGTTATATTTATAAAGTCTTAAACAGGTGAATGAGTTGCTAGAATGCGAGTCTGACACATTGTGACACGTGTGTTCCAATCCATAGAAATTACAGATATTTTAACGAAAATGGTGATACGGAGTTCGCCTGTGTGTTTCCGGCACCCTTAATTGAGCAAAGAAAAGTAACAATATAATGCACTATGCCTGTCGTTAGAGGCGTAAATGTGAATTATCAAGTAGACTGACGTGCACACCTTATCGATGGTATATTGTGAATATGAATTATCAAGCTAACCACTGACTAAAGTGCACACCTTAGAGAGGGAATGTTGTGAATGTGTATTATTACCAAGTTAACCACTGACTGAAGTGTACACCTTAGAGAGGGAATGTTGTGAATGTGTATTACTAAGTTAACCACTGATTGAAGTGTACACCTTAGTGAGGGAATGTTGTGAATGTGTATTACTAAGTTAACCACTGACTGAAGTGTACACCTTAGAGAGGGAATGTTGTGAATGTGTATTACTAAGTTAACCACTGATTGAAGTGTACTCCTTAGTGAGGGAATGTTGTGAATGTGTATTACTAAGTTAACCACTGACTGAAGTGTACACCATAGAGAGGGAATGTTGTGAATGTGTATTATTACTAAGTTAACCACTGATTGAAGTGTACACCTTAGTGAGGGAATGTTGTGGATGTGTATTACTAAGTTAACTACTGATTGAAGTGTACACCTTAGTGAGGGAATGTTGTGAATGTGTATTACTAAGTTAACCACTGACTGAAGTGTACACCTTAGTAAGGGAATGTTGTGAATGTGTATTATTACTAAGTTAACCACTGATTGAAGTGTACACCCTAGTGAGGGAATGTTGTGAATGTGTATTACTAAGTTAACCACTGATTGAAGTGTACACCTTAGTGAGGGAATGTTGTGAATGTGTATTACTAAGTTAACCACTGACTGAAGTGTACACCTTAGTGAGGAATGTCGTGGATGTGTATTACTAAGTTAACCACTGATTGAAGTGTACACCTTAGTGAGGGAATGTTGTGAATGTGTATTACTAAGTTAACCACTGACTGAAGTGTACACCTTAGTGAGGGAATGTTGTGAATGTGTATTACTAAGTTAACCACTGACTGAAGTGTACACCTTAGTGAGGGAATGTTGTGAATGTGTATTATTACTAAGTTAACCACTGATTGAAGTGTACACCCTAGTGAGGGAATGTTGTGAATGTGTATTACTAAGTTAACCACTGATTGAAGTGTACACCTTAGTGAGGGAATGTTGTGAATGTGTATTACTAAGTTAACCACTGACTGAAGTGTACACCTTAGTGAGGGAATGTCGTGGATGTGTATTACTAAGTTAACCACTGATTGAAGTGTACACCTTAGTGAGGGAATGTTGTGAATGTGTATTACTAAGTTAACCACTGACTGAAGTGTACACCTTAGTGAGGGAATGTTGTGAATGTGTATTATTACTAAGTTAACCACTGATTGAAGTGTACACCCTAGGGAGGGAATGTTGTGAATGTGTATTACTAAGTTAACCACTGATTGAAGTGTACACCTTAGTGAGGGAATGTTGTGAATGTGTATTACTAAGTTAACCACTGACTGAAGTGTACACCTTAGATGAGGGAATGTTGTGAATGTGTATTACTAAGTTAACCACTGACTGAAGTGTACACCTTAGAGAGGGAATGTTGTAAATATGTATTACCAACTGAACGTTAATACCTTAGCGAGTGTATCTCGGGAATGCGGTGTTATTTTTTCGCTCACGCAAATTTAAAAACGAGCACACTTTTAGTACGTTGTAAGATTGACAGCATAATCGTAATATTAGTTGTGATACTTAGTATGTTATTCTGGATTACTTGAGAGAGTGTGAATATCTTTGTTGTGAGTTTTCTTGTCATCTTTTCGGAGTAGAAGAACATCACTGCATTCCAGTAAGTATGTTCCTTTATTTCACCAATTCATTATAACTGTCATAATTCTTATCAACTTGTAGATGTTCATATTTCTCCACGTATCTCGGTCCCTGGTAATTCTCGATCAATTCTGCTGAAAATCAATGCCGCTGTCTCAGTCCATTCATCATCATTGCTCTCTATCTGCCTCTGCGTGTTTTTTTATTTTTTATTTCTCACAATCTTTCCAGATGTCATGTTCTCCAGTGCCTCACTTCTCAACACAGAACCAACAAAAAAACACTTTGTCTCTGCCTTATGGTAGTATTGATGGGTTGATTGATGGGTGCTGGTCGTTCGGAAAGCAATTGCAAATTATTGAACGTAAACTTGCCAAGATATCATAAACAGCCAAAAAAAAAACTGCTAGGGTAGACTACGACGTCTTGTATAAACTACGCTTTTTAAATTTTATTTGGCCTGTAAAACAGACCGGATAAAAATTTATATATATAGTGCCAACATATTATAATCGTAACATTAAAAGCATAAAATATTGACTGCCATTTCGTTGAAAAATAGACAAAATGCGTTAGAACATTTTTACATTTCTAAATTTAAGCCATAATTTTTTCTCAAACTATAAAGATATTTCAAATTTATTACTTTTTGTTTACGTATCTATAATTGTAGGTATACTTCATAAAAAATGTATATAAGGTCAAGATAGTTACTACAATTATTTAAATAACCTAATACAATCATTCTGCTGGTAGTATTGTCCCTTGAAATAACTTATGTAGTTACGTCCCTTTTCATTATTTTTAATACATGTTTTTCTTTTTAATATGGTTTTATTTCGTACAACACTATGTTTTTACAAGGTGCGTTGCGTGTTTTCTTTTACATTTACAAAATACAAGACTCCCAGACGTCAAATGCAGCAAGATTCTCTAATTGTGTGTGTAATGACTGCAAACTATTTGTTACATTACATGCATTAATTAATGCCTACCTAAAGGTTTCTGTCACTTTACCGTCTTGACAGACATAGTTTGTTACATTTTTCTTCAACAATACACAATAGCATAAAGCCTGGGCTGAACTGAAGAAACTACGTGTTGCACATGCAGTCTGATTCCCTCTCTCGGCCTGCCTAGTTTACTCCAGAGGAAAGGTAACACAAATACGACTGTAACAAGACAAGCTGCAGAAGCTGCCGGATCAGCAAAGCAATGCTCTAACTGTCGGTTAGTAGCTTCGCTCCTAGACCAGTGGCTGACAAAGGTCTGGCATGCCATAACATTTAGCTTTTAGGTATTTCTTCGCACCAGGATCAGGGTTGTAACTTTCCAGCTGCATCCTCCGCCCGAAGCGGGTGTCGGGTTTGGTGAGCTCCGCCCAACATTGGGCGCTAACAGAAAGTAAAGAACTATAGACTTTGTCTAAGGATAATATAAAAAATAACACATGCAATTATGTAAACAGTGAACTGTTGATATATATACATAACATCTGATGGCTGCAGAAATGTGGTTTCTGAGGAAAATGCAAAGAATACCATGGACAGATAGAAAAACCAATGATCAATTACTACATTGGACAAATGAAAATCGTAAATTGATTAGAGAAATTAGACGTAGATAGTCAAAAATTTTTTGGACATGTTATGAGAAGAAATGGATTGGAGAACTTAGTGACAACTGACAAGATCAAAGGGAACAGACAAAGAGGAATACTGAGAGGAAAATACCTGGATGGCTTGGCCACATGGCATAGACGAGACAGGAACACTGAGCTGATCCACGACTCTGGTGATCGAGTGAAATAGCGAGTCATGACCGCCCACACTTTCCGGCATGGCACATGATTGATTGATTGATTGATTGTAATGTTACTTTATTAGTTAGTTAGTTAGTTAGTAGTTAGTTAGTTAGTTAGTTAGTTAGTTAGTTAGTTAGTTAGTTAGTTAGTTAGTTAGTTAGTTAGGTATCAGGTCTTAGTCAGATATAACAGAGCTACCGTAAAACAGTAGACGGTGCTACTTGCTTTCTGTTAGTGCTGAATGTTGGGCGGCGTTCACTAAACCCAACACTCCACATTGTACCAGCGGCTTCGGGCGGAGGAGCGCACGTTGGGGAGGGGGTTGGGTATTGATGGGGGGGGGGGGGGGGTAGATGCCTCATCCTAGTGCGAGGAAATGCAACGTAAAGATTAAATGTCATGGCAGAGCAGACCTTGGTCGGTATCTGAACCAACAAGCGGACATTTAGAGCATCGCTTTGCTGATCCGGCAACTTCTGCAGCTTGTGTTGTTCCAGATGTATTGGTGCTCCTTTCCTCTGGAGTAACCTAGGCAGTCCCAGAGAAGGGTCATGCTGCATGGGCAAAACATGGTCTCTACAATTCAGCCCAGGCTTTGTGCTATGGGCAGGTGTAACATCCGCTACAGCCATGCGTTATAGTTGCTGTGCCTTATTAGAAGCACAATGTAACAAACCATCGTCTGTCAAGGCAGTACGGTGCCAGTGATATTATTAGTTATTATTGTGAGGGAAACAATAGGAAATCCGACCAACATAGTTGTTTTATTCTTACTAGTTGCTATAAATAATCTGAATTTAAATGTTTAGTTATATTTATAAAGTCTGAAACATGTGAATGAGTGGCTAGAATACGAGTCTGACACATTGTGACACGTGTGTTCCAATCCATAGAAATTACAGATATTGTAAAGAAAATGGTGATGCGGAGTTCGCCTGTGTGTTTCCGGCACCCTTAATTGAGCAAAGAAAAGTAACAATATAATGCACTATGCATGTCGTTAGAGGCGTAAATGTGAATTATCAAGTAGACTGACGTGTACACCTTATCGAGGGTATATTGTGAATATGAATTATCAAGCTGACTAAAGTGTACACCTTAGTGAGGGAATGTTGTAAATGTGTATTACTAAGTTAACCACTGACTGAAGTGTACACATTAGAAAGGGAATGTTGTGAGTGTGTATTATTACTAAGTTAACCACTGACTGAAGTGTACACCTTAGTGAGGGAATGTTGTGAATTGTGTATTGCTAAGTTAACCACTGACTGAAGTGTACACCTTAGAGAGGGAATGTTGTAAATGTGTATTACTAAGTTAACCACTGACTGAAGTGTACACCTTAGAGAGGGAATGTTGTGAATGTGTATTATTACTAAGTTAACCACTTACTGAAGTGTACACCTTAGAAAGGGAATGTTGTGAGTGTGTATTATTACTAAGTTAACCACTGACTGAAGTGTACACCTTAGCGAGGGATTGTTGTGAATGTGTATTACTAAGTTAACCACTGACTGAAGTGTACACCTTAGAGAGGGAATGTTGTGAGTGTGTATTATTACTAAGTTAACCACTGACTGAAGTGTACACCTTAGAGAGGGAATGTTGTGAATGTGTATTACTAAGTTAACCACAGACTGAAGTGTACACCTTAGTGAGGGAATGTTGTGAATGTGTATTATTACTAAGTTAACCACTGACTGAAGTGTACACCTTAGAGAGGGAATGTTGTGAATATGTATTACTAAGGTAACCACTGACTAAATTGTACACCTCGTGAGGGAATGTTGTGAATGTGTATTATTACTAAGTTAACCACTGACTAAAGTATACACCTTAGTGAGGGAATGTTGTGAATGTGTATTATTACTAAGTTAACCACTGACTGAAGTGTACACCTTAGAGAGGGAATGTTGTGAATGTGTATTACTAAGTTAACCACTGACTGAATTGTACACCTTAGTGAGGGATTGTTGTGAATGTGTAGTACTAAGTTAACCACTGACTAAAGTGTACACCTTAGTGAGGGAATGTTGTGAATGTGTATTACTAAGTTAACTACTGACTAAAGTGTACACCTTAGAGAGGGAATGTTGTGAATTGTGTATTGCTAAGTTAACCACTGACTGAAGTGTACACCTTAGAGAGGGAATGTTGTAAATGTGTATTACTAAGTTAACCACTGACTGAAGTGTACACCTTAGCGAGGGATTGTTGTGAATGTGTATTACTAAGTTAACCACTGACTGAAGTGTACACCTTAGAGAGGGAATGTTGTGAGTGTGTATTATTACTAAGTTAACCACTGACTGAAGTGTACACCTTAGCGAGGGATTGTTGTGAATGTGTATTACTAAGTTAACCACTGACTGAAGTGTACACCTTAGAGAGGGAATGTTGTGAGTGTGTATTATTACTAAGTTAACCACTGACTGAAGTGTACACCTTAGAGAGGGAATGTTGTGAATGTGTATTACTAAGTTAACCACAGACTAAAGTGTACACCTTAGTGAGGGAATGTTGTGAATGTGTATTATTACTAAGTTAACCACTGACTGAAGTGTACACCTTAGAGAGGGAATGTTGTGAATATGTATTACTAAGGTAACCACTGACTAAATTGTACACCTCGTGAGGGAATGTTGTGAATGTGTATTATTACTAAGTTAACCACTGACTAAAGTATACACCTTAGTGAGGGAATGTTGTGAATGTGTATTATTACTAAGTTAACCACTGACTGAAGTGTACACCTTAGAGAGGGAATGTTGTGAATGTGTATTACTAAGTTAACCACTGACTGAATTGTACACCTTAGCGAGGGATTGTTGTGAATGTGTAGTACTAAGTTAACCACTGACTAAAGTGTACACCTTAGTGAGGGAATGTTGTGAATGTGTATTACTAAGTTAACCACTGACTAAAGTGTACACCTTAGAGAGGGAATGTTGTGAATGTGTATTACTAGGTTAACCACAGACTGAAGTGTACACCTTAGTGAGGGAATGTTGTGAATGTGTATTATTGCTAAGTTAACCACTGACTGAAGTGTACACCTTAGAGAGGGAATGTTGTGAATATGTATTACTAAGTTAACCACTGACTAAATTGTACACCTCGTGAGGGAATGTTGTGAATGTGTATTATTACTAAGTTAACCACTGACTAAAGTATACACCTTAGTGAGGGAATGTTGTGAATGTGTATTATTACTAAGTTAACCACTGACTGAAGTGTACACCTTAGAGAGGGAATGTTGTGAATGTGTATTACTAAGTTAACCACTGACTGAATTGTACACCTTAGCGAGGGATTGTTGTGAATGTGTATTACTAAGTTAACCACTGACTAAAGTGTACACTTTAGTGAGGGAATGTTGTGAATGTGTATTACTAAGTTAACCACTGACTAAAGTGTACACCTTAGTGAGGGAATGTTGTGAGTGTGTATTATTACTAAGTTAACCACTGACTAAAGTGTACACCTTAGCGAGGGATTGTTGTGAATGTGTATTACTAAGTTAACCACTGACTGAAGTGTATACCTTAGAGAGGGATTGTTGTGAATGTGTATTACTAAGTTAACCACTGACTGAAGTGTACACCTTAGCGAGGGATTGTTGTGAATGTGTATTACTAAGTTAACCACTGACTGAAGTGTACACCTTAGAGAGGGAATGTTGTGAGTGTGTATTATTACTAAGTTAACCACTGACTAAAGTGTACACCTTAGTGAGGGATTGTTGTGAATGTGTATTACTAAGTTAACCATTGACTGAAGTGTACACCTTAGTGAGGGAATGTTGTGAATGTGTATTACTAAGTTAACCACTGACTAAAGTGTACACCTTAGAGAGGGAATGTTGTGAGTGTGTATTATTACTAAGTTAACCACTGACTGAAGTGTACACCTTAGCGAGGGATTTTTGTGAATGTGTATTACTAAGTTAACCACTGACTAAAGTGTACACCTTAGTGGGGGAATGTTGTGAATGTGTATTATTACTAAGTTAACCACTGGCTGAAGTGTACACCTTAGCGACGGATTGTTGTGAATGTGTATTTCTAAGTTAACCACTGACTGAAGTGTACACCTAAGAGAGGGATTGTTGTGAATGTGTATTACTAAGTTAACCACTGATTGAAGTGTACACCTAAGAGAGGGATTGTTGTGAATGTGTATTACTAAGTTAACCACTGACTGAAGTGTACACCTAAGAGAGGGATTGTTGTGAATGTGTATTACTAAGTTAACCACTGACTAAAGTGTACACCGTAGTGAGGGAATGTTGTGAATGTGTATTATTACTAAGTTAACCACTGACTGAAGTGTACACCTTAGAGAGGGAATGTTGTGAGTGTGTATTATTACTAAGTTAACCACTGACTGAAGTGTACACCTTAGCGAGGGATTGTTGTGAATGTGTATTTCTAAGTTAACCACTGACTGAAGTGTACACCTTAGAGAGGGAATGTTGTGAATTTGTATTACTAAGTTAACCACTGACTGAAGTGTACACCTAAGAGAGGGATTGTTGTGAATGTGTATTACTAAGTTAACCACTGATTGAAGTGTACACCTAAGAGAGGGATTGTTGTGAATGTGTATTACTAAGTTAACCACTGACTGAATTGTACACCTTAGCGAGGGATTGTTGTGAATGTGTAGTACTAAGTTAACCACTGACTAAAGTGTACACCTTAGTGAGGGAATGTTGTGAATGTGTATTACTAAGTTAACCACTGACTAAAGTGTACACCTTAGAGAGGGAATGTTGTGAATGTGTATTACTAAGTTAACCACAGACTGAAGTGTACACCTTAGTGAGGGAATGTTGTGAATGTGTATTATTGCTAAGTTAACCACTGACTGAAGTGTACACCTTAGAGAGTGAATGTTGTGAATATGTATTACTAAGTTAACCACTGACTAAAGTGTACACCGTAGTGAGGGAATGTTGTGAATGTGTATTATTACTAAGTTAACCACTGACTGAAGTGTACACCTTAGAGAGGGAATGTTGTGAGTGTGTATTATTACTAAGTTAACCACTGACTGAAGTGTACACCTTAGCGAGGGATTGTTGTGAATGTGTATTTCTAAGTTAACCACTGACTGAAGTGTACACCTCAGAGAGGGAATGTTGTGAATTTGTATTACTAAGTTAACCACTGACTGAAGTGTACACCTTAGAGAGGGAATGTTGTGAATATGTATTACTAAGTTAACCACTGACTGAAGTGTACACCTTAGAGAGGGAATGTTGTGAATGTGTATTACCAACTGACCGTTAAGTACCTTAGCGAGTGTATCTCGGGAATGCGGTGTTATTTTTCGCACATGCAAATTTAAAAATCGAACACACTTTTAGTACGTTGTAAGATTGACAGCATAATCATAATATTAGTTGTGATACTTAATGTGTTATTCTATATTACTTGAGAGAGTATGAATATCTTTGTTGTGAGTTTTCTTGTCATCTTTTCGGAGTAGAAGAACATCACTGCATTCCAGTAAGTATTTTCCTTTATTTCACCAATTCATTATAACTGTCACAATTCTTATCAGCTTGTAGATGTTCATATTTCTCCACGTATCTCAGCCCCTGGTAATTCTTGATCAATTCTGCTGAAAATCTATGCCGCTGTCTCAGTCCATTCATCATCATTGCTCTCTATCTGCCTCTGCGTTTTTTTTTATTTCTCACGATCTTTCCAGTCGTCATGTTCTCCAGTGCCTCTCTTCTCAACACAGAACCAAAAACAAAAAAAAAGTGTGTCTCTGCCTTATAGTAGTATTGATGGGTTGATTGATGGGTGCTGATCGTTCGGAGAGCAATTGCCAATTATTGAACGTAAACGTGCCAAGATATCATAAACAGCCAAAAATAAATGCTAGGGTAGACTACGACGTCTTGTATAAAATACGCTTTTTAAATTTTATTTGGCCTATAAAACAGGCCAGAAAAAATTTATGTTTCTTGGCTCTAGTGACTAACTTAACATTAAAAGGATGAAATATTGACTGCTACTTTGTTGAAGAATAGACAAAATGCGTTAGAACATTTTCACATTTCTAAATTTACGCCATTAATTTTTCTCAAGCGCTAAAGATACCTTAAATTTATTATCTTTTTATTTACGCGTTTATAATTATAGATATACGCCATAAAATATATATGTAAGGTTAAGATAGTTACTACAATTATTTAAATAACCTAATATAATCATTCTACTCTTAGTATTGTCCCTTGAAATAAACTTATGTAGTTACGTCCCTTTTCACTATTTTTAATACATGTTTTTCTGTTTAATATGGGTTTGTTTCGTACACCACTGTGATTTTACAAAGTGCGTTGCGTGTTTCTTTTACATTTACAAAATACAAGACTCCCAGACGTCAAATGCAGCAAGATTCTCTAATTGTGTGTGTAATGAATGCAAACTATTTGTTACATTACATGCATTAATTAATGCCTACCTAAAGGTTTCGGTCACTTTACCGTCTTGACAGACATAGTTTGTTACATTTTTCATCAACAATACACAATAGCATAAAGCCTGGGCTGAACTGAAGAAACTACGTGTTGCACATGCAGTCTGATTCCCTCTCTCGGCCTGCCTAGTTTACTCCAGAGGAAAGGTAACACAAATACGACTGTAACAAGACAAGCTGCAGAAGCTGTCGGATCAGCAAAGCAATACTCTAACTGTCGGTTAGTAGCTTCGCTCCTAGACCAGTGGCTGACAAGGGTCTGGCATGCCATAACATTTAGCTTTTATGTATTTCTTCGCACCAGGATCAGGGTTGTAGCTTTCCAGCTGCATCCTCCGCCCGAAGCGGGTGTCGGGTTTGGTGAGCTCCGCCCAACATTGGGCGCTAACAGAAAGTAAAGAACTATAGACTTTATCTAAGGATAATATTAAAAAATAACACATGCAAATATGTAAACAGTCAACTGTTTATATATATATATACATAACATCTGATGGCTGCAGAAATGTGGTTTCTGAGGAAAATGCAAAGAATACCATGGACAGATAGAAAAACCAATGATCAATTACTACATTGGACAAATGAAAATCGTAAATTGATTAGAGAAATTAGACGTAGATAGTCAAAATTTTTTTGGACATGTTATAAGAAGAAATGGATTGGAGAACTTAGTGACAACTGACAAGATCAAAGGGAACAGACCAAGAGGAATACTGAGAGAAAAATACCTGGATGGCTTGGCCACATGGCATGGACGAGACAGGAACACTGAGCTGATCCACGACTCTGGTGATCGAGTGAAATAGCGAGTCATGACCGCCCACACTTTCCGGCATGGCACATGATTGATTGATTGATTGATTATAACGTTACTGTATTAGTTAGTTAGTTAGGTAGTTAGTTAGTTAGTTAGTTAGTTAGTTAATTAGTTAGTTAGTTAGTTAGTTAGTTAGTTAGTTAGTTAGTTAGTTAGTTAGTTAGTTAGTTAATATTCAGTTCTAATCCTAGTTCTTCACTGTGTGCAACAACCGAATCTACTAAATTTTGCAGGTCCTGTTCATTGTCTGCAATCAAGACTGTATCATCTGCATATCTAATGTTATTGATGTAACTTCCCCCAATGTTGATTCCTTCCATATCTACTATATTTCTGAATATATTTTCACTGTACAGGGAAAAAAGATCTAGAGACATTACACATCCCTGTCTCACGCCTCTTTTAATAGGCTGATATTGACCTACATCGTTATCAATTCTGATGGCAGCTTGTTGTTTACAATATATGGTTTTTTGCAAGTCTAAGGTCTTTTCCATCATTGCAGATCTTCAAGCATCCTTATCAAGTCGCCATGTCTCACTTTATCGAAAGCCTTTGTGTAGTCAATAAAGCAAATATATAGATCTTTGTTTACTTCTATAGAACGCTCAATTACTGTTCTCAGAATATACACAGCATTTACTGTGCCCTTGATTTCTACAAACCCACATTGTTCTTCTCCTATTTCGGGTTGTATTTTCTTCCTAACTCTTTGCATGATAATTCTCAGCAGAATCTTCGTGATGTGGCTCATTATACTAATTGTTCTATGTTGATCGCATTCCATGGCTCCTGATTTATTCGGGATTGCAGTAAATACAGAATTACATAATTCAGGAGGTATATCTCCAGTATCGTATATTGCGTTCAGCAGTCTAGTGACTTGGTCTATTCCGTATTGTTCTAAGGCATTTATCATTTCTACTGTGATGTTATCTGTACCCGGGGTCTTGCCAGTTTTATATGGTTAAGAGCATTCTGAACTTCTATCTTCAAAATTGATGATCCTTCATTATTATTCCGATGATCATATTGTTCTTCTCTTGTATCATCATAAAGGTCTTTCACATAATCTGGCCACGCATGTAAAATCTGATCTTTTTCTATTATGATTTTGCCATCTTTGGTTTTTAGGCAACCCGTTGATGTGTGTGTTCTTTTGTTAGTGTGTCATTAATTCTTTTGTGCATTAATTTGGTATTCCTGGTGTTGTGTTGGTGTTCAATTTCCTTGCAATTTTCCTCAAGCTATGTTTCTTTTTCCTCTTTGCATAGCTTCCTAATTTTTCTATGAATCTCTTCATATTTTTCCTTGTTATTTTTGTTATTTCTTCTTACTTCCATGAGTTTTAAGATGTCTTCCGTCATCTATTTCTTGCGATCTATTATCTTTATTCTTGGGATGGTTGTTTCTGCAGCTTGGTTGACTGATTTCTTTAACATTTCCCATTGGTCACTGACGTCTTGAAATAATATTTCCATATCGGACAATGCATCGAATCTGTTTTTTACCTCTACATTGAATTTATCTTTTATTTCCTCACTCTTCAGTGCTTGTAAATCAAATTTTGTGTTTCTTTGTGAATATTTGACTTTCTTTAATTTTATATGTAAATTGCTTAATGATTAATCTATGGTCGCTGTAGCCGTCTGCGCTTGGTATAGTTTTTGCGACTTTTAAGGCATTTTGAAATCTTCTATTGATGAGGATGTAATCAATCTGATTTCTAATCTTATGATCAGGAATCCTCCATGTCCATAATCTCCTTGGGTGCTGTTGAAACCAGGTGTCTCCAATAATCAAATCTTGCTCTTTTGCCCACTGTACTAGTCTACGACCTCTTTCATTCTGTTCCCCTAGTCCATACTTGCCTACTATGCATCCGTCCTGTTGATTTCCAACTTTGGCATTCAAGTCACCCATTATGATAGTTACTTCAGAATTCTTGCATTTCTTGAAGGCTTTCTTTAAATCACTATAAAATTCATCGATGCTGTCATCACTACTGTCTGCTGTTGGTGCATAAACTTTTATGACGTTGACATCAAAAGTTCTTCCACTCAACTTCACCAGTAACACTCTGTCTGATACAGTCCAATATCCTTTGATCGATTTTGCTTTCTCTGTATCCATTATAATTGCTACTCCTCGCTGTTGTTTCTCTCCCCCAGAATAGATTATTCTATATACCTCAGATGTCATAATGCTAATTCCTTTCCATCTGGTCTCACATACACCTAACAGGTAAATATTTAATCTTCTCATTTCGTTCTTAATGTTATCAAATTTTCCATCCCCACTCATAGTTCTTACATTCCAAGTTCCTACTTTCAATGTTGATATTCTTTTGCACCCAGTCGCCTGATGACGGTCTGGAGTGACCTAGTGCACATGACTACCCCTACCGGGCGAGGATGCTCCTATGGAGCACCCGTTTACGCCGTTTCTCGACTGCAGTACATGATATTCTTAACATCTGTGAAGACGGTAGTTTGCCATTGCTTTCCTTCTTACCAGTGACCATACTGGTCGATGACCGTAGCCAATGTCTCCCAAAAAAGGAGATCCTCTGCCTAACGTCGTGAACTGGAGACCATAACCTACAACTATCTGTCGGCTGCTCTTCAACTTCATCCACCACCTGGACGCATGGCTTCACGTAGCCCTGATTAGGGGGGGGGGGCTAAACGGGTACTCCACCTTGCCCAAGGGTGTCCCGTAGGCTAGCAGAGGGAAGGAAACGCCTTACCTCTCCTTTGAAAAGGGATACCCCTATCCCGCCACCCGACTATACACCTAGCAATAAGATAAAAACAAAACAACCGGCCCTAAGGCTGGGAACATGGAACGTAAGGACCATGACTCCTGGCATCTCAGACGATCTAAACGAGATTGTGGATGCCAGCAAATCTGCAGTGATAAACAACGAACTACTAAGACTGGGGATAGACATTGTCGCCCTGCAAGAGACCAGACTCCTAGAATCTGGAAGCATCAAGGAGAGGGACTTCACTTTCTACTGGCATGGCAAGCCGTGCGGAGAGACCAGGGATCATGGAGTTGGCTTCGCTATCAGAAACAAGCTGCTTAATTCCATCATACCACCAAGTGATGGCACTGAAAGAATACTGAAGTTCCAACTCCAGACAGAGGCAGGCCCTGTTAGTATTATAAGCGTTTACGCCCCAACACTAACTGTAGCATCAGAATCTAAAGACAAGTTCTGTGACGACCTTGGCAAAGAAGTCAGTGAAACACCAGAGAAACAACATCTTTTTATCCTGGGGGATTTCAATGCCAGGGTTGGCTCCGACCACAAATCTTGGCCTTCATGTCTAGGACAGTTTGGCGTTGGGAAGATCAATGACAATGGACAACGTCTCTTGGAATTCTGCAGCCACCATAATCTGTGCGTGACCAACACCTTCGTTGACACGAAACCTCAACTCAAGGTGTCATGGAGGCACCTCATATCAAAGAACTGGCACCAACTTGACCTGGTGCTCACTAAACGCAACAATCTCCGCAATGTACGTCTGACTCGCAGCTATCATAGTGCTGACTCCGACACCGACCATTCACTCGTCTCCAGCAAGGTGAAGATAAAGCCCAACATAATCTACAGAAGCAGAACAGAAGGCAGACCACGCATTGACACCAGCGGCACCCAAAATAAAGAGAAGGTCAACAAATTCATGCAGGCTCCAGCGGATACTCTGCCTGGCCCCGCAAACGAAAATTCCACCGAGAGATGGAGTCATTTTCGCGACACCATCTACAATACAGCACTATCAACATTTGGCAAGAAGCAAACTAAGTCAACCGATTGGTTTGAAGCACACTCAGAAGAGATGCTCCCAGTCCTGGAGATAAAGACACATGCATTCTCAATGTATAAAACATCACCTTCATAGAAAACATTGCAGGCATTGCGAACGGCCAGAAATAGTGTACAACAGATGGCAAGAAGATGTGAGAACAGGTACTGGCTACAGCTCTCTGCTCAAATTCAAACTTGTGCAGACACTGGAAATATAAAAGGAATGTACGAGGGCATCAAGCAAGCTGTCGGTCCATCAAAATATAAGATGGCCCCTTTACGATCAACTGAGGGGGTAATCATAAAAGATCGAGCGAAACAAATGGATCGCTGGTTAGAACACTACTCAGAGCTATACTTAGTGGATAACACTTGCCAGTGAAGAAGCTCTGGAAGCCATCGATCAACAGTCCGCCAAGTCTTGCCCTGGATAACGAACCATGTCTCACAGAAATCAGCGAAGCATTAGACTCTCTCAAATCCGGCAAGGCACCGGGAAAAGATAGTATTCCACCTGAAATTTTAAAATGTAGCAAAGAAACATTCATCCCAGAACTGTATGCAATATTTCAGCTCTGCTGGAAAGAAAAATCAGTACCACAAGATATGAAAGACGCAAACATCGTTACCCTTTATAAAAACAAAGGCGACAGAAGCGACTGCAACAACTATCGCGGCATTTCCCTTCTCAGCATTACAGGCAAGAATTGTGCCTGTAATCCTTAAAAGATTACACATTCTTGCTGAAAGAATCTACCCCGAATCGCAGTGTGGATTTAGACCCAACAGGTCCACCATCAATATGATTTTCTCACTCCGCCAGCTCCAAGAGAAGTGCAGAGAACAGAGGAAGCCAATATATATTGCCTTCATCGACCTCACAAAGGCATTTGACGTCGTGAGCAGAAACGGCCTTTTTAAGGTCCTTGAAAAGGTTTGATGTCCACCCACCCTTTTTAGTCTCGTGAAATCATTTCACGAAAACATGCAGGGGACCATTTTATTTTATTTTACTCAACATCCCAGCCATTCAGCATCAGCAGTGGAGTAAAGCAGGGCTGTGTGCTTGCTCCTACACTTTTTGGTATCTTCTTCGCCGTTCTCTTAAGGCAGGCATTTAGGTCTGCCACCCCCATACAAGATCCGATGGCAAACTTTTTAACCCATCAAGACTCAAGGCAAGGACCAAAATAAGATCAAGTAAGAGAACTACTTTTTGCAGATGATGCAGCACTGACTACTCATACAGCAGAAGATCTCCAACGGCTCATAGATCGTTTTGCAGCCGCCTGCAAAGACTTTGGGCTCACCATTAGCCTAAATAAAACACAGGTGATGGAACAAAATGCTGGTGCGTCTCCGTCAATCAAAATTTCTAATTACGAATTGAAGGTTGTCCACGAGTTTGTGTATTTGGGGTCGAGAATATCAGATAATCTTTCATTAGAGACAGAAATCGACAGACACATTGGAAAGGCAGCCACAACATTTTCAGGCCAGCTAAAAGAGTTTGGGAGGATATTAGACTTACAGAGCGTACAAAAGCTCAAGTATATAAAGCTTGTGTTGTTAGCACACTACTATATGGGTCTGAGTCCTGGACCCTGTACTCAAGACAGGAAAGGAAGTTGAATTCCTTCCATATGAGATGTCTGAGACGTATCCTGGCATAACATGGATACAATGTAGGTTTCGGGTATCATTTGCCGGATTAATCCGGATTGAGCTTGACCTCGGCTGATTTTCACTCCCCCTCGGTCATGAAGTTGGTTAAGAGGGTGATATTTAACTCTTATATTTTGGGATGTGTAGTAATAATGTGATGTGTATCCATATTTCCACATTCACAGTCAACATGAAGAAACCTCTTGGAGTTGTCAACAAGAAAACAGAGCATTCATACCACTAAAAAACCAACAAACAAGAAAAGATCGTTTTCATAACTTTTATTTTTCATTAATTGCTTGAATTTTCAATAATGTGTAGAAGAAGTCAACAAAATATTTTTATTGACATCACATACGTGTATTTTCATTGACAAAGTACATTCATTTTTATTGGTCATGACTAGTGACAAATGTGACATTGAGTCTTTTATATAGACATTTCACACATATGACCACTTTAATAGAACATATTATAGACACCAAACAGTAGAAAACATATATACATAATTACTACCAACAATCAAGAGTTCGTTTTCATAACTTTTATATTCATTAATTGCATGAAATATTCAATAATGTGTAGAAGAGTCAACAAAATATTTTTATTGACATCATTGACAAAGTACATTCATTTTTATTGGTCATGACTAGTGAAAAACGTGACATTGAGTCTTTTATATAGACATTCACACATATGACCAATTTAAAATGGTTAATAGAACACACATCAAGCGTAATTGACCACCTTATAGACACCAAACAGTAGAAAATATATATACATAAGTACACTAGGACGTGTTATATGTCTAGGGGTGATGTAGTGACCTTGTCTTTGTGAACTTGCCGTTTTATGTAGAAATAGGATAGCGAGTTTCTGTGTTGTGTGTATGTGTAGATAGACGTGTCTTGTGTTTTGAAACCTACATTTGTCCCTCCAGTCGCTGTCTGTGTGTCAAGCACATCTAAAAATGTTTGTCTGTCTAGGTGAGTGTTGTGGTGTTTGGTGAGGCCCTTTGTGCTTGTTTTATTGTAGTCACCGAAACAATGGTATGTCTTACTACATAAGGATACCATTCCATCCCCTTCGCATTCTAACTTGAAAAGACCAGGGGTTCTCTTTTCATAAGCTTTGATAGTCTGGCAATCCTTACAGGTATCAGTACTAACTTTATGTTCAGAGCAGACTTCAGCCGGGAACCACTGATTATAAACTCTATCATACTCTGCTCTAAGATGGGGTCTAACTGCTTCCGCTAGGTTAGGTGTGCTAAGTACTAAGTAAAGAGAGTCAGTGTCCATTTCGCATAATTGGAAATCCTCCCTGTCTAAATATTTATCTAGGAAATCATAATAAAATTCTAACATCCTCAATTTGGCATATTGATAAACGAAAAACCCTATCTGAAGGGGGAGATCCCAGACGGTTGTCTTTTTCCCTTTTACTACTTCAAATATGTCTTCGGTCAGTGGTGTCATCTTTTTAAATAAGGGATTATTCACTAACTTGGTCGTGTCTTCAGCCTTACAATAGGAAACATTCGAATGTTTGGCCTTATTGGTTAGGGTTTTGCCGTATGCGGCATTCCCCAATAATTTCATGGTTTCTGCCTTAACGGTAGAGGTCGTAATACTGTCACCTTCTCTTCTGGCATCAGACACCATATCACCAAATTCTTGGAAGCAGCTAACTGGCTTATATTCAATGATTTGGTACACATGGGTGACCTCTAGCCCATGTTCCAGATACCATTTTAATAATGGTGTGGCCAACATGATCTTTTCTCCGATATAGCTACCTATAAGTGTCCGTCTGGCACTTGTCAGCAGTTTATGTGACTGGGCGTACTGCCTCATAAGGTCCCCAATATGCTCGCTGCCCACTTCAATATTTTTGAATATTGGTGTCATCTCTGCGAAGCGATCTTTGTATTTGTCTGGCACGTGGATATCACATTCTATCAAACCAAACAAAGTCTCAGCTCTTACAGCCTTTAGAATCCTTTCTTTGTTAATGGTCTTTTTATTGTGCCATGGTTTGACATATGGGAATCTGGCCTTGACAAAACCCTTAACGTCACTATTGGTCTTTTTAAGGTTCCGCCACTCACATTCCCACATTTCTACTACCTTAACTTTAACCTCGTTAACCAAGTAGTCGTGAATGTCACAGGTGTTGTCATATAGTTCTGTCAGAGGTATCTTATTTACTGGGTTTATGTCAATACCACGAGTCAGGGGGCAGTCTGTGTGACCGTGGAATAGACATCCATGAAATTGATACACGGTTGTATTCACCCTATCCCACCCATCTACTCTAATATGACGCGGGCCCAGAGACATCTCCCGCCCATTGAATTGTGTCCTCAACTCTATATTCTCACTATGCTCTATCCACGCTAACCACTCTCTGCACTGAACAGTGTAAAATCTAGCATTATGAGTCTTGAACTCATCTTCTGCCTTTCGAATGACAGGAAAACCCGTGGGCATCTTTTGCATTAGAGCCCACAGGTAGAGAGCGTTAGCGTCATACCCTTTCAAACTCTTAACTAACTTACCCCCTCTGATGCGTGTCTGACCTATCTCATGGTACCTATGAAAGATTATGGATGGCCCTCCTACAATATTGTCTCTAAGTGTTTTGTGCAGGTCTTTCTCGTTCTCAGAACATAGTGAAAACAATACGTTTTTGGGCAGAGTCCTAAAAAGATATTTTAAGGTTACTCCAGGGACGGAAATGGCATCCTTAAACATGTCTACACCTAAATCTTTATAGAATGTAACCTGTTTATCTAATGCCTCAATAAAAGGCTGAACATCTTTGTTATTATACCACACTAGAAAGTCTTCTAATGTGGCCATCTTATTTTCTACCCACACTTTCTGACACACTTTATACTCTTCCTCAGTAATATTACAATTTCTTAGTTTTGAAAAGAATGCCTCGTGTGGGGGTAATTGTGTTTCTTTTAGTTTTTCAAGGTTAGTTATAAACTCATAAGGAAAATTTCCCTTAGTTTCTTTAATTTTGTAAGCGGCTAGGTACTTTGAGTAGGTGAAGCCTGGGGCTAAATACTTACTGATATCTAAAAATTTCAGTTGGTCTGTGGCAATACACATAAAATTGTTGTTTCTTTTGACAACAAAATTGCACGACACTTCCTCCGATTTTATAAAATAAGAAAATAAGTATGGCTTGATGAGGTTGATATCGTACTTTCCAGAGTTGAACCCCAGGACCGGTAGCCCTTTCAAGTACGCATCGAACCTGTCAATTAAAGTGTTTTCATTTTTCTCCTCTAGTGCGGTGTACACACCTTCGAACTTAGCATGTAGTTCTGAATACACTGCATCAGCGATTCGGGTTAAATGATCAAGCATTCTATTTACCAGATCTTGAGGATCACCCGCTGTGATGAAGCAGACCGGGCCTCGAATCCGGGGACGTTGGAGGCGACTGAGCACGACATGGGAACATGTTTTGCTAAAAATTGCGTTGAATTACTAGCACAAGGAAGATTTGAAGCCTCAAAGAAGCATTCAAAATCGTATGTAGCCCTGTACGGGTAAACATACTTAGGATCGACTGGGATGCCTTGTTCAGCAATTAGTTCCTAGACGGTTTCTGGTGGACTGTAAACCCCTCCTTTAAAATGTTCAACAGTTTTACCACCGTTGCAATTGTTTTCATGTCGTTCCATTTCCCAAAAAGTCTTCCACAACTTCCCACATTTTGGGCAACTAAAAGCGTGAGCGGCTTTGTCAATATCTACAATATGCATGAAATGGTCTTTAAAAAACAAAAGGCTTAACGTTTCATCGTATGTCCCACTACCTCTAAGCTTTGGTACCAGTGAATGGTTATCATCATACTCAAAAATGTCTACATTGAGAGCAAAACATTCTTCTAAATTGGGGACATCAAGAAGCTTAACACCTGGAAAATTAGTTAGGGATTCTATGTTCTGATACTTTTTCCACTTATTAGCATACTCTTTCGTCTGTTTCCTAAGATTCTTAACATCTGCTCCTTTGTGTACAGCTAGTGCTCTAAAAAACAAAGGTTATCAGTGTATGGCTTGCTGTGTGAGTCGTGTTGTAATATATTGATGGCTTGGTTGTGGGTAATGTATTCGGGAATATCAGTCAGGCAGCAACCAATAGGAAATTCAGGAATGTGAAAAAGGTAAAATGACGTAGCAGCTACTGTCTCTACACTGTATTTGGTGTCTGGTCGTTGCTGCATGGCGTATGTAAGGATGTCATGTTGATGAACTGTCTTGATAAAAGCGTCAAAGTCATGTCTGTTATTAATTAATGCTGGAAATTCTAAAACGGCAACATTGTTAGAGGAAGCATGAAAGAATCTAAGGTCCTGTGTTTCTCTGTGTCTCAGAATTAAATGGTAGGAATAATTGATCTTGAATCGGTTTGTCTGAGTAATAAAGATCTTGTATAGGGTGTCTGTCCAGTCGATAGGGTGATGTGTCTGTGGGCTAATGTAGTATGTGTAGACTGACATGTGTTTACCACACTTGTGATGTGTCCTAATACTCTGCCAGTTTTCTCTATATGTGGGTTGGATTTCCTCAGGGAGGTTGTCTGGTGTTTCTGTTTCAACTTGTCCAAGTTTCTGTTTTTTAGGTGTATGTGTGTCTGTGGGAGCTTTCCTTTTACGTGATGCGGGTGTGTCTGAGCATGTAGTGTCCATGTTTGATGTTGAGGATGTGGTGTCCATTGATGGTGTAGTGTCCATTGCTGATGTCTGGTGCTGTCTTTTAATGTGTCGATTTAGGTCGTCTTTTCTTTTGTATGAATTATAACATATGTGACACTTGTGAGTTGTGGTGCTGTGTACGGTGTTAATGTGACGTGTGAGATTATGATGTTTGGTAAAGTCTTTGTCACATGTAGGACACAGAAAGACATTCTGAGTAGTGGCCATAGTGATAGACAGAACTGTGATGATGAGTCAAGTTTCCAGAGATATAGTGATAAGCTCTTGTGTATCCAAGCTTTTCCAAATTACAGGTCTTGGTAGTAGACAGTGTTATTCGGGATACTGGCTTTATAATGTGCGTCAATTGTTTCCGGTGTTGGCTTTGATGATAGTAAGACTTTGTGCGGATCCAATAGATAACGTCTTGATAGTGAAAATTAGTTTGTAGGTTCCTATCGTTCCACGCCTGTATAAATCTCGAGTAAGCACTGGACGTCAAACAGCTGTGGAGAATAACAAAAATCATTTTATATTTTTCGCAACCATATGACATCATATCTACAGAAAATAATTTATAAGACATACCAAAAGGAAGATATAACAATTGATGTTATACCGTCACATAACACTTAGTATTATATTTCATATTTTCATTTTCTCTGTTTTCTTCGCATCCAGTCCTTATGTAGTCACCAGAAGATGAAGACAAACAACGACCTGTTTGTGTAATTCTATTCTCTGTGTTATTTTACATTGGATGACACAATTGTGCTATAGTAATTAACATTGCTGAATATGGCCACCAAGGAACACTATATATGGTTGAAAATATGTAGTGATGACGAGATAATGTGAAAAACGTTGAAGGCATACCAGTGGTAGACAGTTGCCTTCTTTTCCTTGTACTCAATAGCCTCGAGATTGTACTTCCTTGTATGTAATAGCTTCGAGATATTTCTGTGTCAGCAACTTTTCAACCTGGTGAAAGGATAAATATTATAGATATAACAAAATAAGTAAAATAAGACAGAGATGCTTGAAACAACTAATGGAAACAAAGATAAACCTGTCTAATATGAAGAAAATCACAGAAAACTCAGAATATTATAAAAGAGGTAAAGAAACAGGGCTCCAGAGCTTAGAAATTAAAAAAACAACGCAACAGTAAAATACGAAACTAATACAAAAGAATTCAACATCTTACTAAGCAAAGATCAGCAGAAGGCTACCTAAAGACAACATATGGATAAAGTAATAGAATAGGTTTTACACGTATGATCAGAATATTGAAAAAACCTTTATGAAGTTAACAGAGAAGAATATAATAAGGAAGGGCCACCGTTTGAATGTGGACGCTCTAACCATATGAATGCTACCAAAAGCCCGGTTCAGACAGCATCATAGCATAAATGCTTAATACTTTAGAACTGATGATCTACAAACGGCTGGAAAAGACCTTAGACATGTAAAAAACATATAATGAAAACTACAATCTACCATAAAAATTGATAATGAAGTAGACCAATTTCAGCCTATTGAGAGAGGTGTGAGATGGGTATGTGTAATGTCGCCTTGTACAATGAAACTGTTTTCAGAAATATAGAAGACATGAAAGGAAACAATAACAGATATGCAGATGACACAGTCTGATTACAGACAATGAAGAGGACCTGCAACATTTAGTAGACCCACGCAGTCAATAACTAGGGTTGGAACTGAATAGTAAGAAGACACAGATTATAGCCCTTACTGGAAAATAAGTACCTTACACAATGTAACAATTGAATTTAATATCCGTTGAATCAAAACATCCTTCTTCGTTGAATGCGAAAATGAGAAAAAGACTTGGCCTTCGTTTCGTCACTGGTTTTGATACTGTCTGCGTGAGAGAGGTGTATATCTGAAATGAACAACATCAATCAACCAATCAGAACACAGATAACACCAAATCACATATGGCATATCTCCTGTAGGGGGCTGAGGGACATTTTGAATCAACCAATCAGAGAACAGATAACACCAAATCACAAAGGGCATATCCCCTGTAGTGACCAACGTTCTATCTGCCTGACATTTTGAATCAACCAATCAGAGAACAGATAACACCAAATCACAAGTGGCATATCTCCTGGCGTGGTCTGAGGGACATTTTGAATCAACCAATCAGAGAACAGATAACACCAAATCACAAAGGGCATATCCCCTGTAGTGACCAACGTTCTATCTGCCTGACATTTTGAATCAACCAATCAGAGAACAGATAACACCAAATCACAAAGGGTATATCCCCTGTAGTGACCAACAATCTGACTGCCTGACATTTTGAATCTACCAATCAGAGAACAGATAACACCAAATCACAAGTGGCATATCTCCTGGCGTGGTCTGAGGGACATTTTGAATCAACCAATCAGAGAACAGATAACACCAAATCACAAAGGGCATATCCCCTGTAGTGACAAACGTTCTATCTGCCTGACATTTTGAATCAACCAATCAGAGAACAGATAACACCAAATCACAAAGGGTATATCCCCTGTAGTGACCAACAATCTGACTGCCTGACATTTTGAATCAACCAATCAGAGAACAGATAACACCAAATCACAAGTGGCATATCTCCTGGAGTGGTCTGAGGGACATTTTGAATCAACCAATCAGAGAACAGATAAATACATAATCACAAATGTCATGTTCCGGATGTATGTCATGTGACCGGAAGCCCACTTTGGTCATTTATGTCCACGTCTCCCAGATGTATGTCTGCAACCCGAAATAACGCCACCCTTGACCTGGTGTAACCCACTTTAAATATGACCAACACCGTTACACAGATCGATGAAGAGTCATACATCTCTAACACATCGTCAATGGTATGATATTATTTAAACCATACAGATAGCACTAACCACCATTAAAATACACCATTGCTTTGTAATAGCTATATATCGAAAAGTCCCAAGTCGGCTTCTGATGTATCCAAGACCTCTTAACACATGGCACTATTTTCACTTTACACATTAAACAAACTATTTTAGTAATTAAAGGTTGTTTTAAATGAAACCAGAAGTATTCTAATGTGTGAACTTTGAAAATTCATTGTCTTAAGGCTTGTTCCCACACCACATATGTGTATATAAGAAAGTATTACAGGTTCCAGGTTGATCCAGAAATCTAAATGTGTACATACATGCTACTACCACTCAGTAACATAGCCTTTGCAGAATCTCGTGCCCGTACCAACGCGGCGAGAAAAAAAAATTCTTGCTCACAAACAAGATGTCCATTACACCCAACTGGAGATCATCCTTCTTCTTTTGGGCCTTCCAAGACATACACCTCTCCACTATTGTTCTCTCCAAACTTTCATGACGTTTCAAGTGACCAAAATACCAATTTTCTTTGCTTGTCTTTAAAACCATCTTCAAAATTCTTGAAGTATAGACACATTTGTTCTTTTTACCCAAGATATTCTTAGAACCCCTCTATTACATTTATATTCAAGTGCCTTTATGACGTGTTTAGTAAGTGTCTCACAGGCGTAAGTTAAATACTCTTAAAAACATAATTTTCTGTAGTTCTATCTGTCCCACTCTATTAAGTTGTTTTAGTCTTTGAAGAGCAATTGATAATCGTCGTTTAATTTCTATAATTGTGTCACCATTGTTGGTAATCAATATATTCGAAAGTTTCCACCACCTGGTTGTTATGGGTTTCTTGGCAAGCTTTGCCGAAAGCACATTACTTTCCTTCTGGACAGTGACTATTTTAATCTGTGACCATACTGATGATCTATCGGTCCAGACCATAACCAACAACAATATGATGTTACACTACATCCACCTGCTTCCATGGCTTCACATAACCATGATTCGGGTACTCCACCCAAAAGTGCTCCGTAGAAGAAAGAAGGATACCCTGTAATCCGGACTACCATACACAAGTAAAATTTATACCAATCTCTCAGAATATCACACACACACAATCAGTCATACACACTCTCATTGTGAGTTGTTTATAGGCTGTCTAATCGTTGTGTTAACATTATAGGTCTTAGAGTGACCAACATCAGCAACAACAACAACACATATAGGCGGACACGCAGTCATAGATCCCAGTATAGCCACATAGAGAAACAGAAACCCAACGACTAATAACCAGATACACACAAACAGCCATACATACAGACAGACAGCCAGACATATAGATAGACATACAGACAGACATACTTTCAGTCATAGGCGCAAACTCTCACAGAAAAAGATACAGCAAACATGAAAACACGGCCCGAAAGTTCCCAAATCACATTACATTCTTACTTTTCAATCCTTGTGTTCATAATATGGTGAATTTTAGATTTATTCTGATGACATCCTTTTGATTATCATGTGGTTACACATCTATTCACCCCTCATGTCACTAAGCGTGGGAGATCATGTTCTACGCTTTCACTCGATCACTAGAGTCGTGGATCTGGTCTCGACCATACCCCAGTAACCAAGCCTTCCAGGTATTTACTTCTCGGTCTCTTCCCCGCGATCTTGCCAATTGTTACCATGTTTAATTCTTTCTCCTAAAATACCCAACACATTTTGTCTACATTTTATTTCTATAATCTATTTACGATTTTCATTTGTTTCTTGTAGGTTATTTTCTGCCCGTGGTATCTTTTCTCCAAATTTCCATCAGATGTTTTTCAGCCTGGTCCACACATCGATACAAAAGTAACACTATGAAGCACTTCAACACTTTCTTTTTCGTTTCAATTGCTATCTTTTTGGTCAGTATGTTGTTTATCTTGTTAAAGCCTACCTTTCCTGTGACGATTCTTGTAATCTCTTCAAACCATTGCCCATCAGAACTGTTCCGAGATAATTGTACTTGTTTTCCTATTTACTTGTGGTGTTTCCTTTTTTTCCAATTGATGACAATGATCTGTGTCATTTTAGTTCTAATCCTAGTTGTTCACGACAACTGCATGTACTAATTGTTGCAGGTCCTGTTCATTGTCTACAATCAAGACTGCATATGTATTGATGTCCCGCAATAATCTTTTCATATATTTCTGGTGTAAAGGGGAAAAAACATCCCTGTCTCACACCCCTTTTAATTGGCTGATATTTACCTATTGCATTATCATTCCATATGACAGTTTTGATTTCTATGTTGTCCCCCCCCCCCACCACCACCAATTTGTAGATTTTCAAACATATCTAATGTGCCGTACACTATTGCCTTGTCAACGTGATTACATTCACAACTGTTTTTTTAACTTGTGTGTTAAAAGCATTGTGTATTGCTTCGTGTGTTATTTTACATTCCTTTGAAATGAAGGTACCGAAATACCATCAGCGAAAATAACGCAAGTGAAAACAGACCTTGTCCCGCGGCCTCTCTCTTTTCCCCTGTTCGCGTGCCTTGGCGAATTTATATGAGAAACCAGAAAGAACCCACAAATACTATTCGGAAGATATAAAGACACAGTTTTGGGGGATAGATAATGCAACAGATCTATATTTGTTGGACATTGTAGTAATATGGAGTGCTCTATCAAAAAAATATTAATTATGGTATCAAAAGAAAGTAAATGTTTTGTTTTACAGGACATCGCTGTCAACAGCTTTCAGCTGATTTCTAGACAAGCTTACACTCAGTAGTTTGCTTTCTGAACGATCGGCTCACATACCCTCATAAGTATGAACCAGTGCTGATTCTCACAGTGGTCACGTTACTTACGAGATTACGAAGAAAAGTCGGTAACCAGGGATACCAACAGTGGTGACACCAAATGTGACATAGAAACATTCTTAACCAAGTGGATAAATTACCTAGGGGGAATTATCAGATGGATGCTGTACAAGAGATTAATGTACAGGACAAACAAAATTTTAGAAAATGAAAAAGTAATGTAAGAGAGTGGTAAATAGTTTTGGTGTGTGGGAGTAGAATGTTGTAACAAAAAATTAGAAGCAGCTGGTTTGTAAGGTGAATTTCCTGTCTGAGTAACAACTAGAAAAGAAACAACTTTCTTCGATCATGTAAGAGACGCATGAACAGCGTGACAACTGTTATCTCAGTAACATACCGAGATTAGAAATTATGGTAGTGGTATGTCAGCAAAGTTGATTTCAGAACACCAAAGACAGCGGCATGAATGCCTACACCATTTGACGATGATAGTGTCAGCAAAGTTGATTTCAGAACACCAAAGACAACGGCATGAATGCCTACAACACGGAACTTGATGATGATAGTGTCAGCAAAGTTGATTTCAGAACACCAAAGACAGCGGCATGAATGCCTACAACACGGAACTTGATGATCCCAGTGTCAGCCAAGTTGATTTCAGAACACCAAAGACAACGGTATGAATGTCTACAACACGGAACTTGATGATCCCAGTGTCAGCAAAATTGGTTTCAGAACACCAAAGACAACGGTATGAATGTCTACAACACGGAACTTGACGATCCCAGTGTCAGCAAAATTGGTTTCAGAACACCAAAGACAACGGCATGAATGCCTACAACACGGAACTTGATGATGATAGTGTCAGCAAAGTTGATTTCAGAACACAAAAGACAGCGGCATGAATGCCTACAACACGGAACTTGATGATCCCAGTGTCAGCCAAGTTGATTTCAGAACACCAAAGACAACGGTATGAATGTCTACAACACGGAACTTGATGATCAAAGTGTCAGCAAAATTGGTTTCAGAACACCAAAGACAACGGTATGAATGTCTACAACACGGAACTTGATGATGACAGTGTCAGCAAAATTGGTTGCAGAACACCAAAGACAGCTATGTGTTGTGTGGTGCCCATGCGAAAGAAATAAACAAGTGTGGCTTTGTACAGGGTGAAAAGAAAAAATATAACCATTCGTTCACTCAATTCATGGCGAAATTTAGACTTATTCTGATGATATCAAAATTAAATCTAATTATCGTGTTAGTAAAACACTTACAAGGCGAGCCTCAGTTTGGTTGGGCTGGCGAATAAACACACCGCAGTGTTACCGGTGTTTTTGTTAACGTGCGCGGTCATCCGAGAAAACTTGGCAACAAGATCCCCCTAGAAACCCCGCTACGGAACGAAATTAGCAACAAATGTGCAACATGCTGAGTTTATAATATCAATATCTCTTGATATATTTCGCAAATCAACATCAATATTGGTGTTTTATATCAACAACCTCGTAATCTTTCACTTCACTATAAGTTTTAATACTTTTGACCTGTAAAAAGTTATTTTATTACACATTTAAGGCGTCATACGAGGCGTACTTGTTCCGATTGTGCATACATAAATAATTTTTTAAATATATAAGAATGGTTTATTATGCTATATTGCCTTTTAAAATACTTAAAACTTAATATTGTTTAATATTACAAGGTTCATTTTTTCTGATAGTTGAATCATTTTGTCTAAATCTGACTTTCCCCAAGTAGGCATAGCACAGTTGTACATATAAATTATGTTACTTTTTTTAAACTGAAAACCATACTTTATTGGTGTTTAAACATAATGAGGGAGTAATTTATATATTTGTCTAATATGTTTATAAATGTCTGTTCTTTTCTAGAAATATGTTTTGTCTATCGCTGTAATTCTTTTGTTTCGTGTTTACCATCTCCGACAGTCACACTTGAAACGTTGCTGTTGTATCTTTGCTTTGTAAGATCAGTGTTACCAGAATTAATAGCTTAGTTGATAAAGCACCCGGCTCGTGTTCGGGTGGAAGTGGTTCGATCCTCAAAGTGTGAATTATTTTAATTTTTTTTTAATTTTTAAAATTCGTTCGCACGCTTTAAACCGCTGTTCATCACAATACCGTACCGTTGTCTACTATTTTTCTTTTTGGTATCTCTTTCGCTTACGCACCACAGATAAGAAGATAGACACTTTGTAACGCCGAAAAAAGAATACATTATATATTATTGTGGTAACCGCTCTGGGTCTATCATTATCATGTGTCGCTTCTTCTTTTCTTTCGTACGCTTGAAATATGTCTATGATTGTGATATTGTCTCTTGTATAAATTTACCGATGTTTGTTGATAAGACTTCTCACTCAAGTTTGTAACGAAAAGACATAACAAAACACTACCAACTTAGTTATTAATTTTAAATAAATTAGATGGGGTTTTTGTGTAGGGTAGTAATTCTTCAGTCATCGTGTGCCATGTCGGTGGGCGTGACCAAACGTGGTACATTTTACCATGTTGATAAGTTTAATAAAACAGAGTACAACAGACAAATCTGTCAATAATTGAGTTGTATTGATTAAATCGTTTCTTACGGGAACCCTCACACCTTCCTTGGGGTTCTTTGAGTGAAAACCAGATAATTGAGGCTGTAAAAAGTGATACTTTTTTCGGGTTGGTGGAGTGTGATATAGAGACCCCGACTGATTTACAAGAGTCCTTTGCCGAAATGCCCCCTATTTTTAAGAACACAGAAGTGTCGAGGGATGCTATTGGCGTATTTATGAAAGAATATGCCATAAAAAATAAACTACTGAGTACCTCACGACGGACATTGATTGGTAGTTATTTCGGGAAGAAAATATTATTAGCCACCCCTCTTTTAAAGTGGTATCTAGCCCATGGGTTGGTGGTTACACACATCTACCAGACAATAGAGTATCGACCGGTTAGTTGTTTTAAACAATTTGGGGAAACAGTCTCTAATGCCCGTCGCCAAGGGGATAAAAATCCAGCTGAGAGTATTACGGCAGAAACAATGAAATTGTTAGGTAATGCCGCTATATGTTTTCAACTGATTGGTGTCTATAATATGTTCTATTAAAGTGGTCATATGTGTGAAATGTCTATATAAAAGACTCAATGTCACATTTGTCACTAGTCATGACCAATAAAAATGAATGTACTTTGTCAATGAAAATACACGTATGTGATGTCAATAAAAATCTTTTGTTGACTCTTCTACACATTATTGAAAATTCATGCAATTAATGAAAAATAAAAAGTTATGAAAACGATCTTTTCTTGTTTGTTGGTTTTTTAGTGGTATGAATGCTCTGTTTTCTTGTTGACAACTCCAAGAGGTTTCTTCATGTTGATTGTGAATGTGGAAATATGGATACACACACATTATTACTACACATCCCAAAATATAAGAGTTAAATATCATCCTCTTAACCAACTTCATGACCGAGGGGGAGTGAAAATCAGCCGAGGTCAAGCTCAATCCGGATTAATCCGGCAAATGATACCCGAAACCTACATTGTATACTACTGGCGTATCCTGGCATAACATGGAAATACCACGTAACAAACAAACAGGTGCTTGAAAGAGCAGATATTACCACAGTGCACACCCTCCTCAAGCAGAGACGCCTCCGGTGGCTGGGCCACGTATCTCGAATGGAGGATGAACGTATTCCCAAAGATATCCTATACGGAGAACTAGCCACAGGAAAGAGGCCAACCGGAAGACCCCTAATGCGATATAGGGATGTGTGTAAACAATATATGAAAACCCTTGGAATAGATGACACGTGGGAATGTACGAAACGGACTGGTGCTCTTTGAGCGCAATCTGATCCAACAAACTGAGGATAGGCGGCACAGGCTTTAAACGTAGTCACTTACTGCGGGACTTGCCTCGTCTTACAGATGAGGAAACTGTGACAGGGATTGTCACTCTCGCATTGGACTATACAGTCACCAGCGGTGCTGCCAGGTACCTCCCAAGCGGCACAACTCTATAGTCCTTCAGGACTGAAAGAGGCCTACTATAGTACTATATAATGTTGTACTATCATTAGCCTCTTCCGATTAACCGTTGTTAGTTACTCTTGCAGTTTAAGGTATTTGCTAAATGTGTCTAAGGAACCACATCTCTTTCTTCAACGCTTTTACATATTGCTAGCTTAATGAATGGCCGGTTGTTATTTTAGACATACTTCATATCCATACTGAAAATATAAACATATTGCAATCATACATAACATACCATTGTGTTGACATTAGAGCATTTCCCTGCTGCTCCATTTAAAACGCTGCTGGGCATGTCGAACGATCCCATACTTATCTGCATTGTTTGAGATTCATTCGCTGACTCTATGAGAAAAGACAGTTCTAACAATCTATAATTTACCTTCGCAAGTAATAATAATAATAATAATAATAATAATAATAATAATAATAATAATAATAATAAAAGCAATAATCAAGTGTAAATGTAGAGGAATTACTATGATAAATAGTTTTCTTTAAAATCTTAGACATTAATACAATGCCGTTTAATTATGCAAAAATACTTAACAGATAAGAAAGGATTTCTGTTTGTTGAAGAAAACCTGTACTTAAATACTTATATGAACTATACCGGCCACAGAAAATTAATAAAACACACATTTAAAAATGTCACAAAGTATGAGGTTGTGTCTAGAGGATGCCTGTGTGAATGTTGTGTTGAACGACTGATCAACCACGATGCATCAATACCCAACACCAGACTGCGCAATAATCCTTCAATTTGAACAACTGGATACAACATTATTCCTCAGGAACGTTCATCATTACATATATATACATTGCATAGGCACAGGTACAGTACACGTAGTCCCAAACACTATCGCTGCTGAAAACCGGGCTCAGTCTTTAATACTTAGCCTCGGAATTACTATCACTGAAAAACACAGGGCGGAGTTCTCTCGCTAACTCCGCTATCATTCAATTTCCCAGACCGCCGACCTTCACTGTCGGGTCCCAAAATCTCAACTGTCCCCATCAATGTTTTCCACTGTCTTTTAACCCTTCTTTGCAGCCCTCCCCGGGGAATGCCCTTTAACCTCGTGAACTTGTTTATGTTGTAGCATTGCTACCCATTGCGATCACCTCGTCGGTTAGTTCTGGATAAACACGTTACAAAAAATAATGTCGTACTCTAGTGGAAAGTGGAAGGCAGCCAAGCAAGTGGCAGCATTAAATGAAGGAACATAATATCACGAGATGGACATAGCGCAGTCTGTCAGAGTGTGGCACCAGTGTAAAAGACAGAGATACAATAAATAAATTAACTAAAATAAAAAGCAAATTTCGAGATCCGAAGACTCCGAAAAATAGCCTCGTGTTTCCAGTTGGGGTCTATATCGCAGTACGGCCTCAAAGTTTCATTAAACCATTATTTACTAGTGATAGTCTTACCCCTCACTCATCTGTTATTGCCACTTCTCTATTGCAGTACCATTTCCTGTCTTTGATCTGTGACCATTCCATTTGTGTCCCCCCTTTAGATATTGGCCGGCTTCCTGGCCTAGAGGTTAGCGACTTTTCTCCGTAATCTCGTATACTCTTGTAAGTAACGTGACCACGGTGAGAATCAGCAGTGGTTCGAATCGCGTCGGTAACTTACGGGGTATATGAGACGGCCGCTCAAAAATCAATGACAAACTACTGAGCGTAATCTTGCCAAGAAATAAAACAATCAGCTGAAAGATGCTGATGTTGACAGCAATGTCCTGTAAAGGATATGCAAACAATTTTTTGTTAGATATTGACTGCCCCATTCCCCAATGCTTATTTCACCTTAGCTTTCACTGTTTTCCTTTTGTCACTTCCTGTCAGCTGACCTGAGAACATGAGTCTTTCTTGTGGCAAAACAGGTGTCAATCATGCATCATTTCGCATTAACTAAAACAACAGGGGTGGGGGATACTTTTCAATTTAAATGTTACGTAAACGTTCTTAGAATAGTGTCTACCAAACAGAAGGAAAATACTGACGTTCTACGAGATCTGAACAATGATAACAACTGGCTCATACATAGCATCTTGTTTCAGAAACCTAATTACTTTGCTTATATTAAAGTAGCCTGAATAGTACAGACATGGTTCTTTAAAGAAGAGGCAAGGATCGACCAGCACGAAAATGGACAACACGTTGCGGACAGCTTGGACATGACAATGCATGAGTCCAACGAACAACCGAACCTTATATGAGTCGAGTCACGATAACTGGCAAACAATCGGGAATCCGTTACCGCGATGAGAGCGATGTTCTGTAAAGAACCGGAAGCTATATTACGCTATATTTTATTATATATTAAGCTATATTACGATGTATGTGATACCGGAGACATGAACAAGTACAACAACCAACTCATCTCACCTGCACCGTTGGTGGCGTTGTTGACTCCCACTTTACCCAGCTTCATGGCCAGGCGGGATGTTGCGAAGGAACGCTCAGTTTTATCCTCCTCGGCAGTTCTTGCACCCACACAATCTGCAACCGTCTGTAGAGCTTCCTGGCCGGAAGTTGCCACCATTTTATCCTGTCCAAATTCAAAATCGATACTATGATAGATCGTTTGTGAACATCAAGTCTTTTTTAAATAATTAAATGAAGTCCTTTGCTTTCCTTAACAATTACTGCTTTTCTCAAAATGTGTTCTATTATTTGGCTGGTTGAGTGGTTTGTTGGCTGGCTGGCTGGTTCGTTCGTTGGTTGATTTCGAATCCTCTGGAAGACTGACTTATAACTAATAGTATGATGCGCTATGTCATGTGAGCCCTGTACAAAACTGTTATCTATAGGGGAGAGGTTGGTGAACGCACTCTTCTCCCATCACTACGGAGACTGTTGCGGAGTTTTATTCCCCACTCCTATTTCAGAAAGCAACAAGATGTGCAAGACGGGTAATAGAAACTCACATATGAGGAGAGGCACAATAGAATGTAACTAAGTCAATATTCAGCACAAATAGAATGGCTTCAAGTAGACCTAGGTTGGTGATGTTTCTTTCTCTTTGTCAATAGACTCCAACCCAACTCCAATCCTAGAAGGAACCAATGGGAGGTATCCGCTCTGTGGACATATTGGGAAACAGACATCTCAATGGAGCTCTTGGCCCATATATGTTAAATCTATGTTCATTGTTTGATCTTAACAATGTACAAATAATAAAAAATTAAAAAATTAATGGCCCCAGTTTAATGTGTTACTTTAGATGCTATGCATATGTCTCTCAAGGCAGTTTCACAACAGGATGTTTGTGTTGCCTTATTCAATTCTAGACTTCTATACTCAGCAACTTCCACGTGGTTGCTCAAGAGATCATTTGGATAGTTGAAAACCTGGTATTTGGACCATCGTTCATTTTGAGGATGTGAATTTAATCATCTTGATTAGTCTGTCTATTGTCCACATTATTAGTAACAGCAGTGACATCAGCAGAATTATCAGTAATAGAAGAGTAATAGTAATAGTAGAAGTAGTAATAGTAGTAGTAGTAGTAGTAGTAGTAGTAGTAGTAGTAGTAGTAGTAGTAGTAGTAGTAGTAGTAGTAGTAGTAGTAGTAGTAGTAGTAGTAGTAGTAGTAGTAGTTGTAGTAGTAGAAGTAGTATTAGTAACTTGCAGCAACCGTGATAGTGGTACTACTAGTAGAAGTAGTAGTAGTAGTAGTAGTAGTAGTAGTAGTAGTAGTAGTAGTAGTAGTAGTAGTAGTAGTAGTAGTAGCAGTAGCAGTAGCAGTAGTAGTAGTAGTAGTAGTAATAGTAGTAGTGGTGGTAGTAGTAGTTGTATTAATAGTCGTAGATTTGTTGTTGTTGGTGTAGTAGTAGTAGTAGTAGTAGTAGTAGTAGTAGTAGTAGTAGTAGTAGTAGTAGTAGTAGTAGTAGTAGTAGTAGTAGTAGTAGTAGTAGTAGTAGTAGAAGTAGTATTATAACTTGCAGCAACATGATAGTAGTACTACTAGTACTAGTAGAAGAAATAGTAGTAGTAGTAGTAGTAGTAGTAGTAGTAGTAGTAGTAGTAGTAGTAGTAGTAGTAGTAGTAGTAGTAGTAGTAGTAGTAGTTGTAGTTGTAGTTGTTGTTGTTGTTGTAGTGGTAGTAGCAGTAGTAGTAGTAGTAGTAGTAGTAGTAGTAGTAGTAGTAGTAGTAGTAGTAGTAGTAGTAGTAGTAGTAGTTGTTGTTGTTGTTGTTGTTGTAGTTATTGTTGTTGTTGTTGTAGTGGTAGTAGTATTATTATTATTATTATTATTATTAGTAGTAGTAGTAGTAGTAGTAGTAGTAGTAGTAGTAGTAGTAGTAGTAGTAGTAGTAGTAGTAGTAGTAGTAGTAGTAGTAGTAGTAGTAGTAGTAGTAGTAGTAGTAGTAGTAGTAGTAGTAGTTCCTATTGTGAATGAGCTGTAATAAGGATGCAATTCCCCAACTGGCTAAAACATCTTACAGTTTCCTTCCTGGCCTTGTCTCTCTCCTTCTTGGCCTGGCTGAGAGGTATCAGATAGACCTGGTAAAGATCGTCGGGATGCTCTCGCTGTGTCATAATGTCGAACACTCGGTCTTGGAGGGAGAAGCCTTCGTCACACTTCATTAAGTTGATGGCTTCTGTCAATAACAAGCATCGATGAGAACACAGTGAAGGATGAAATAGGAGGAAATATACATCTTCTCTGAGAGTTTCTATTTATATCAGTAATAACTAATAACGACTGCCTGAAGCAGGCTAATAAAACTAGAACAGTATATACAACAATAAGAAAGAGACAAACAGCTTTCTTTGGTCATGTGATGAGAAGAGAGGCATTGGAGAACATCGTGACAACTGGAAAGATCGAAAGGGAGAGAGGAGGAGGCAGGCCAAGAGAAATGATGTTGGATGGATTGAGACGGTGGCATGGAGGAATACATCAGCAGAGTTTATCCAGAACACCAAAGACCGAGATCTGTGGAGAGTTATGAACGTTTACGCCAGCTGACAGGGCACTTGACGATAATGATTATATATATATATATATATTCCAATTCCAATTTTCAAAACAAACATTCCAAATTCGGCCTCGTTCAACCTGCTTCCTCAGCGTCGGTTATTGTTGAGATCCGTGGTTTTTGTGGGTTTATTTCATTCACCCTAATTCGTGTCTTGTGAGTCCTATCTCGGACTGATTATGTTGGTTTGTGTCTGTGACGTCATAAATATATATATATATATATATATATATATATATATATATATATATATATATATATATATATATATATATATATATATATATATAGAGAGAGAGAGAGAGAGAGAGAGAGAGAGAGAGAGAAAGAGAGAGTAAATGCGGGAGAGAGAAAGAATGAGGGAAAGAGAAAGAGTGAGAGAGATATAAAGAGAGAGAGAGAGAAAGAGAAAGAGAGAGAGAGAGAGAGAGAGAGAGAGAGAGAGAGAGAGTAAATGCGGGAGAGAGAAAGAATGAGGGAAAGAGAAAGAGTGAGAGAGATATAAAGAGAGAGAGAGAGAGAGAGTAAATGCGGGAGAGAGAAAGAATGAGGGAAAGAGAAAGAGTGAGAGAGATATAAAGAGAGAGAGAGAGAGAGAGAAGAGAGAGAGAGAGAGAGAGAGAGAGAGAGAGAGAGAGAGAGAGAGAGAGAGAGAGAGAGAGAGAGAGGCAGTCTTAACCGTGCCTTTTTATGTGTTCACTGCCGAATGCTCTTCGTGTGTATTAGCTCTCGTTCGTGACAATTACAACAAATGTGTGAACTGTAACAGCATACTCGTCCAATGATTGGTCCACGATATGCAAGTCCGTGCATATTTGCTAATCTGTCGCCTTTGTGTCAGGGGTTACAGACGCGGTTCGTGATCCCATCAAACCCACGTTAGAAACTCACCTGCAGGCGATTTGGCAGCAGACTGCGTTGCGTTGGTTTTTGTTTACGATTTGGTATGGTTGCCGGTCGTTCAGAAAACAATGGCAAGCTACTGAACGTAAACTTGCCAAGTCACAACAGCAAAAAATATTCTGGTGTTGATTGCAACGTGCTGTAAGGATATCCATCTAACTTAACGTAATTTGTGTCTAAAGTATGTTTCTGTTGTGATTATCTTGGTCATTGTTGCTTAAGAATTGGTTCAGTGCTTTACTGTTTGTTCAGTTTTGTTCTGTTATGTTTTAAGTAGTATAATCTATTGGACTTCATTAAGAGGAATTTTAGCATAATTGATTTCTAGAATTTGTTATCCTGGGATGCTAAATGCAGCAGCAGCAACACACACACACACACACACACACACACACACACACACACACACACACGCACGCACGCACGCACGCACTCACGCACGCACGCAATACCAGCATTGTACTGATGTTGTTGATTTCTTATCAAGATTACGCTCAGTAGTTTGCCATTGCTTTCTGAGCGACCGGCTCACATATTCCGTAAGTAACTGGCACGGCGAGAACCGCTACCGATTTTCGCGCAGCCGCGTTTGCTTACGTGGATGAACGGGATTACGGAAGAAGTCGCTAAAACCTAAGCCAGGGAGACCGGTATTGTACAAAATGCACTAAGGAAATAATAACGAAAATTATTACAGTATAATAAAAAAAATTAATTGAATGATACATTTTGCAAGACAACACAAAACGAGCATGGCTAAAATACAATTATAATATTCAGTAACTAACCGGACGAAAGAGACGGGCAGTTGGACTGGATCTCTGGCGTTTTCATGACCTTCCGGAAGAGGAAGCAGTCGTGGAATATGTAATCCATGAGTTCCTTGTAGGTCTCCTGTGGGGGTAGGCGTCCAAGGATTTCCTTTGCTATTTCGATTGCTGTTCTGACGTCGTTGCGAGGTTCTAGCATTCTTATAAATACAGATTGTAACTTGTAAATATGAGAAGTATCACTAGTGCAAAAGCCATAAAGTACGCTTACAGATCACTAAATAATATCTAGGAGTGGCTGCAGACAAGGAACACCCACTGCATGAAGCCCTGGACTCTGTTAAGGACCATAGGCTGAAAAGAAGAAAATTATAAACGTCTCAGGAAGAGGAGACAATCAGAGAAGTGTGCATGCTTGAGAACAGTTGGAGAGTAGAGGATTGGGTCCAAATGACCGAGGAAAAGTCAGACCTGAGCAGTGTAATAATCACATTGGACCGAGAGTGCGTGGATTGTCCAACAAACTGCACTGAATTAGGAGGTCCAACAATTGTTTTACGACATTTCGCGTCCAGATGAGGTAATCTTCTACACTGTGCTAAGAGGCAAAAGCAGTGCCCTAGGGTTCATATCGAAGGTTAATGGGTTATGTTTAGTGCAGGAAAGCCTGGCATATGATATCACGACATCTATTCTGAGAATGGAGGTGGAGGATGTCACATCGGCGACCCTCTGTCCTGAGAACAAACAGCACACACACGACATGAATGTAATAACGAATGAACGAACGAACAAACGATCTTTATTTTCAAAGGGTTTAGAATTGGGCAGGCATGTCCGTCTGACATTCTGCCCTTCTTCTCTATTTCCTCTCATACATGTTTTCATTCAATATCACTTATTAAGCTAATCTTTGACAACAAAAGAACAATAAGCATTAAAACGCATGCAAAATAATCAATAATACATGATCACTGACGCAATGTTTAACATGGACATTATAAATACCCAAGGAAGGTGTAGCGTGCCCACACATGGGAATGTTTATTGGCTAGTTGTCGTTTGAGATAATTTACCATTATTATTGTTTTGTTGTTGTTGATTTTTGTTTTTTGGGAGCATGTAGTATGTACTGAGGCAGTGTTCAGACAGGTTGCGAACGTATGTATAATGATTGGTGGTGTCCTTAATTTCTTGTGGAAGATTTTTCCACAATTGAGCGGCAGAGTATGCTAAGCTTGTTTTATACAGGTCTATCCTAGGTTAAGGGACATGAAGTATATTTAGTCGTTCGCTATGTCTTGCGTTATATTTATAAACAATGACCAAAGGTAGCTTGGAGCATTTTGAAGTAGGAATTTGTGAATTAGTTTAGCCTTATTAAAAAGTAGTCGTTTGTGGAGTGGCAGTGTCTGAAGACGTTTATGTAGGTTAGAATTGTCGGTAAACTTTTCACCATTAATTAAACGCACTGCACATTTCTGGAGTGAATAAAGGCATTTTGTTATAGATTTGGAGCATCCATCCCAGATTGTGGAGCAATAATCAATATGTGTTTGTATATGGGAAGTCCGGTTAGCGGGGTAGGAGTATCCCCTATCAAAGGAGATGTAAGACGCCTCCTTTCCTCCGTTAGTCTACGATACACCCTTGGGCAAGGTGGCCCGTTTAGCCCCCCGATCAGGGTTACGTGAAGCCATGGAAGCAGGTGGTGGATGGAATGTGAGAGCAGCCGACAGATTGTTTTTGGTTATGGTCTTGCACTCTGCGGCGATAGGCAGATGATCTCATCAGTAGAGACAATGGCTATGACCACCGACTAGTACAGTCACTGCCCAGAAGGAAAGCAATGGCAAACTACCTTCTGCAAAACTTGCCAAGAAACCACAACAACCATGAAAGAAAACATAATAAGAAAGAGATCTGGTGGCGAGACCCCAGGCCAGGCAGATCAGATAACACTGGGGAAGAGTGTGACGCAGGGACCAGTACTAGTAATCGTGATGACGGAGTTAATCCTGACTGTGTTACCAAGGAAATCCCCTGTGTCAGACTAAGAAACAAAGTGAGAATGGCAACGTGGAATGTGAGACGTTTGTATGAGGGAAAGCTTAAAGTAGTGTGTGATGAGATTGAGAGGTTAAACATTCAAATTTTATAAATTAGTGAACATCGCTGGAGCGGAAAGGGACATTTTACAACTGAAAATGGAAGTATTTTCATTTATTCTGGTAGAGATGTCGGAGGCCAGAGAGGAGTGGCATTTTGTTTAGATAAGACAACTGCAAAAGCTCTAATGGGATATAATCCAGTTAGTGATAGAATCCTCACCATTAGACTTAAAGGCCGTCCAAAAAAACACAACTCTCATACAGATATATGCACCTTCTTCAACAGCAGAGGAGGACGAAATTTAAGATTTTTACAACACACTACAAGACACATTAAATAAGATTGGTCATAATGATATAGCAATAATAATGGGAGATTTTAATGCAAAAGTAGGTGCAGGAAGAGCTGAAAAGGAGAGACACGTTTTAGGAAAATTTGGATTAGAAAATAGAAATGATGCAGGTGACAAATTAATTGAATTTTGTACAGAAAATGAGTTAACGATAGCCAACACACTTTTTAAACAACATCCAAGAAGACTCTTCACATGGAAGTCTCCAGACAGTTTTACCAAAAATCAGATAGATTATATTTTAATACATAGAAGATGGAGATCAAGCATAACATCTGCAAAACTCCTACGAAGTGCAGACTGTGATACAGATCATCAGTTATTAGAAGCAGATCTGAAATTAAAACTCAAAAAGCTTACCCGAGGACCAAGGCCACTTCGTTTTGATCTCACACAAATACCGGACGCATACAACATAGAAGTTAGGAATTGCTTTGGGGTCTTGAAGTCTGTACAAGAAGAAATTACACCTGATGAACTGGCAGTACAAGCTAGAGATATCTTGATAACTGCAGCCAAAGATCTAATTCCGACCAAGAAAAAGCAACTTACGCCATGGATTACATCAGACACGTTAGAATTAATAAAACAACGAAGGGAGCTGAAACAGAAAGGAGATGAATCCGATAACAGCAGGATGAAGTATAAATCTTTAACTCGAGAAATAAGAAAGAACACAAGAAAGGACAAAAATCAATATATACAAGATTGCTGTACCAGAATAGAGCAATATCATAAGGCTGGAAGAGATTATGAAATGTTCAAAGAAATGAAGTTATTGACAAGAAATGTTCAACCTCAATTGAATGTTATCTGTGACAAGATGGGAAATACCTTAACAGAATCTAGACAAATTCTAGAAAGATGGCAGGAGTACTGCAGTGGAATGTATGATATGAGTGACAGTGAGGATATGAATGAGATACATGAGCCAATGACAGCAGAGACAGAACCTGAACCCTCATTAGATGAAATTGCTTGGGCTATAAAGAACCTGAAGAATGGTAAATCACCTGGATGTGATGAGATACCAGCTGAACTAATTAAAGCGGGAGGAGAAGAAAGCATACACATATATCATGCATTATGTACAAAGATTTGGAAATATGGTATATGGCCAAAAGATTGGAAGAGAACTATCTTCATTCCAATACCAAAAAAGGGCAACCTGAAATTATGCACCAACTATAGAACTGTTGCCCTGATCAGTCATGCAAGTAAAATTCTACTAAAAGTCATAATGCGAAGACTTAGTAAGAAAATGGAAGAAGAGATTAACGTGGTTCAAGCTGGATTTAGACAAGGAAGAGGAACAAGAGATCACATATTCAACATGCGTTTAATAATAGAGAAGTGCAGAGAATTTAATGTAAACCTATTCTCATGTTTTGTGGATTATTCAAAGGCATTTGACTGTGTACAACATCAGAAACTTTGGGAAATCATGAGGAATATGGGCTTTCCATCACATGTAGTACATCTCATAAAAATGCTATATCTAGACCAACAAGCAGCAGTTAGAATAGATGGCGAGACATCAGATTGGTTTGACATCAAGCAAGGAGTCCGTCAGGGCTGCGTGCTGTCACCCTATTTGTTTAACCTGTACGCCGAAAATATAATGAGAAATGTAAGAGATGATATAAACAGGGAGCTATATGATGCCCTAAATATCGGCGGTCATGACATACCAGAGATTCGATATGCTGATGATACAGTATTACTATCCACAACACAGAATGGCATAGAAAACCTAATAGCCTCAACCCAATTGAATAGTGAAAATCACAACTTATATCTTAACATAGCAAAAACAAAGATAATGCATACAGATAAAACTACTATGGAGAAAGAAATATACATTAATGGGGGAAAATTGGAGGTGGTGGAAAATTTTGAATATCTTGGGTCATTGATTACCAATAACGGTGACACAATGAAAGAAATTAAACGGCGACTATCCATTGCTCTTCAAAGACTAAAACAGATAAATAAATTATGGAGTGGGACAGACAGAACTACAAAAATTAGATTTTTAAGAGCATGCATCTTTCCCATTGCAACATACGCCTGTGAGACATGGACACTTACTAAACAAGCTGAACAGCGCATAAACGCCTTTGAATATAAATGTTATAGACGAGTTCTAAGAATATCTTGGGTAAAGAAAAGAACAAATGCATCCATACTTCAAGAGTTGAATATTGAGGAGGGATGGCTATTAAAGACGATAAAACAAAGAAAATTGAAGTATTTTGGTCACTTGAAACGTCACGAAAGTTTGGAGAGAACAATAATGGAAGGGTATATGCCTGGGAAGAGAGGAAGAGGAAGGCCAAAGAGAAGATGGGTGCAGGATGTGGCGGATGATCTCCAGATGGGTGTATCAGACGCGGGACATCTTGCTTGTGATCGAGAAGTTTTCCGGAAGGTTGTTATGGGAGCGAGGTTCTGCAAAGGACATGCTACTGAAAGAATGAATATGGGAAGTATAGAATATCTTTCTTATGTTTTCGTCACGGAAACTTTTAATTTTGGCAAATTGGTAATCTTTTTTATGTGGCTGTTTGTTTAACGAGAGCATGAACATGGGAGTTAAAGGTTAGATTTCGATCAACGATGAGACCCAGTGCCTTCTGCTCGGTTACACTTTCTATAGGCGTGCTGCCAATGTGCAGCTAAAGAGCTCTTTGCGAGTTTAGAGTGTGAAGTCTTTGCCTGGTTACAATTAACATAGATTTTGTTTTAGAAATGTTACTTTGCATGCGGTTTGCATGACTCCAGTTAACTACACTATTTATGTCCTGTTGCAAGGATGATTCTAGCATATTACAATCAATAGCGTTTGTATATACTGTGCAGTCGTCTGCAAATAGATCGCAGGACGACGAAAGATATAAGGGAAGATCATTTATATAAATGGCAAATAACAGAGGGCCAAAGTATAGACCCCTGCGGTACTCTAATATTAATGGTAAACGCTTGGGATAAAGATTTATTGTAGGATATTACTTGTTTTCTGTCTAATAAAAATGATTAATTTTTATTAATGTCACTATATTAAAGCTTACTTTCATTGTTTCTAGTTTTTTAAAATTAGAATAGTATGATCTATCATATCGAATGCTTTTCTGAAGTCTATAAACACCGCACCACATAGAATATTGTTGATAATATTTTGATGCCAGTTTTCTATCATGTTTGTTAGGGCCGTATGGCAAGAATATGTTGGCCGAAATCCTGACTGACTATCAACTATTAGTTTGTGGCGAACTAAGTGTTCTAGTGTTGTTTTGTAAATGTGCTTTTCTAGTGGTTTGGATAGTGAGGATAATATGGAAATTGGCCTATAGTTACTCATGAGACGATTGTCTAATGAACCAGCTTTTAGATGAGGATACACTTTGGCGATTTTAAAGGCTGATGGGAAGTGACCTTTGGTGAGACATTGATTATATATAAAAGTTAGTGACTCATAGATCGCCGGTGCAGCATAGCGAAGGATCCAATTGCTGATTCCATCTAGTCCTGATGAGTTATTGTTTTTTAGATTACTGAGATGAGTAAATACTTCAGTGGTCGTCATTAGCGGTATGTTAGAGGGAATGTCTCTATAGCATTTGTTCTCACAAAATGATGATAATAAAGATATGTCATGAGGAGAATCTGGTATTGCAGCCTTCAATTGGTTTATGTCAGATTGAAAGAAACTACTGAATTGATCACATGTAACCTGATTTGATGGTAATGATTGTGATGACTTGTGTTTGTTTGTCAAGGTATTAATTGCTTTCCATATATCTTTAGTGTTGGTTTTATCTATTATTAAGTTCTTGAAATAGTTTTTCTTTTCCTTTCGAATAATATATTGAACTTTGTTTCTCAGACTACGGTACGTGGTTAGATCTGTAGTTTTTATGTGCCCTGTCCCGGTCTCTCATAATTTCAACTACCTCCTGGGTGATCCACGGGGGCTTAGTGTGAATGTTTAACTCGAACTTCCTTAAATGGGACATGCTTATCGAATACACTTAGAAAGGTCTTCAGCCATGTGGTCCAGTGCATCATCTGGGTCAGGGAGCTGGTAAGCATAGTCCAGAGATGAGTTGATCAAATCTTATAAAAAGACATCTTGATTGAAATTTTTTTAATTCCTATATTTTATACTTATGTGTTTGTGTTTCGGAGTTTTGGTACCTCTTTTCGACCACGTGCAACATACTGGGTAGTGATCGCTCATTCCATTAATAGGTACAGTACATTCTGTGATGTTGTCAGCACATGTAGTATAAATGTGATCTATAAGTGTTGCAGATGATTTTGTTATTCTAGTGGCTTGTTTGACTAACTGTTGGAAGTTATATGACTCTATTATGTTTTCCCATGTTTTGTTTGGTTTGTTAGTGTCTATGTTGAAGTCTCCTAGCAGTATGATTTCTCTCGCATTACTAAAGACTACATCCATCATAGTGGTGAATTTTTCATACCAGATGTTTCCTGCACTGGGGTTTCGATAAAGATAGTCAACTACTAAGGGTATGCGATTTTGAAGTTTAACCTCAAGCCATACACACTCAATCTCACTGGTTTCAAAGTCTAGCCTGCGGTGGACGTTAAGCGAATTAGAAATATAAACTGCAATACCCGTCTCTTGTTTCTGATAAGGATCCCTTCTAATAACTTTAAAACCTCTGATAGCGATGTCATCGTCTGAGATGTTACCATTTAATCGACTTTCACTAACGCCGATAACTTCGATAACAGACTCACAGAGCATGCTGGGAAGGGTGAAGACAGGCAGTATTTGTGCAGAATGGCAAATTTTAATTTAAACAATCAGAGATAAGTCTCGTCTATTTGATCTGCTCCCCAGGACATGCTGGTGTGGTGGGAAGCGAGCAGGCGGACAGATTGGCTGAATATGCACAGGTAAGTGGTGTCTTGGTGCATGATAAGGCAGATGTGATCAGCGCCCTTTGATATCGTGTGTATAGCGCTGGTGAACAAATAAATCATCATAGCCTAGAGAGAATGGAGCAGCAGAGAGTGACCAGAGGATCCGGCCGACAATCAGTAAATACTCCGTTGAAAGGTCAGAGAGACATAATCAGGCTGCACTTGGTACCATTAGTACTGTGACACTTCTCTTGCGGTTGAAGATGGGGACGGAGTACGTATGGGAATGTACCAATTTCTGTGATGTCAGTTCTTGACTCAACTCAGCTCATCTCAACAGATCGCACTCATGTAGTACGGGACCGAAAGTGTAAAACCAAGGAAGAGACCAGCCAGATGAGACACAAAGCAGTCATTGACAGAAACTGGGTTTGATGTAAAAAAAAAAAAATCAGAAGAAACTTCAACAAGAACTGAACATTTTAAAATAAACACAGAGAGTTTTGACACTGTGCCTAAGATTATCACGTGGCACGTCCTTTGCAGGACCTCTTTTTCCATGGCAATTTTTTTCGATGTCCAGATCTTTAAAAATGGCAATTCTTCTTTTGTTAGCTTAAAATGAATTGTCCATATCGGCAATGGTGTCTCTTTATGAATTTCATTCTCTGTTTAGTTCACTCAGTGGTTTATAGAGTTTACCCTTTACTGTTGCTTCTCTAAGCCAGAAGATTTGCCTGTATATGCCTGTATTTTACATACATGTCGTAGTCTGTCAAGAATTCTATTGATTTTGCTCCTCTTAATCCACGATGATCTAAGAACCATTCAGTAACATAATTGGATATTATCCAGTGTGAATTGTGGATTACGAACTCCTCGATCATATAACTTCTTAAATCTATCTGTGACGTGAAAAGTGCATGAACAGGGTAACAAGAAAACGTCATGGTGGCTGAAGAAATTAAACCGAAAGCCACATCAGATAAAGCTTTCAAGATCCAAACAATCACCAGGGTTACATTCAATACTGACTAAATATCAAGGGGTAAAACCCATTTTTCATGCCACAATACATATGGAATATATGGTACTAGCCCTGTGTTTATAGATCAGTCGATACCCGATTAGGGATATATAATCACAAAGTCCCTTCCCCGGGAAATATCCTGACACCCATTCTAGGCTGAGTCGATCTGGGAGCCCAGCTGCAGGGGAAAGGAATGCCGCTCTAGATGGCAACGTACACGTATGGGGTGTATTTTTAATGACTGCAGTGTTTGAAAATATTGCTGGTCAAAGTTTTGTATTCACCCACTGTAAAGTTCATGCAACATAATAGGTAGATACAAAACGTGGACCGGCAATATGTTCAAACACCGCACAGTCATTAAAAATGCACCATGTATAAGCACTGAGCCGGGTGGCAAGCGGGACAGCTCCTGCGTTACCTCGACTCTCGTTGAATACTGACTCATCATCATCATCAAGTGCCATGCTAGCAAGCGTAAGCGTTCATGACTCTCCACAGGTCTTGGTCATTGGTTTTATGGATTAACTCTGCTGACGATATTCTTTCATGCCCCGTCTCAATTCATCCAGCATCATTTCTCTCGGTCTGCTTCTGTCTCTCTTTCCCTCGATCTTTCCAGTTTTAACGATGTCCTCCAAAGCCCCTCTTCTCATCACATGACCAAATAAAGCTATGTGTCTCTTTCTTATTGTTGTATGTAACGTTCTAGTTTCATTAGCCTCTTTCAGGCAGTCGTTGTTAGTTACTTTGGCTACTGACTAGCCAGAATCAATGTTACAAGAGAACAATGGGAAGCTGTCCTAACATGTTATATAGAGCGAACAGACCAGAAAGACCAGACTGCTAGACTGGAGATTCAAGAGTCACTCGAAGATGTGTACACATTGTGCTAGATGGAGAACAATGCGTTACAATAGAGGCTATTTTGGTAACACTCAATAGAACCAACAACACTGCTACATCGGCTGGCGACATTCGACACGATGACATTGGCAATTTAACAATGTCAAAAAGGGTGTCGCCATATAACTTACTGCAGATATCGAGAGCGATGGGAAAAGGGAGAAATGGCCACACAGCTATCCTATCAAAAAACCCAGATACAGCCACCAAAGCAAATACTTGATGGTTATTTATGTATTTTAATGAAAGAATAAGACTGAGACAGACAGACAGACAGACAGACAGACAGACAGACAGACAGACAGACAGACAGACAGACAGACAGACAGACAGACACAGGTAACAGACAATAGACAGACATATTAGTCAGACAAACAGACTGATAAGCAGCGTGAGAGATATAAACAGAGACTAGACGAAGGAAGAATAAGACAGAAAGCTTGCAGGTAAAATACAACTCACCTAGGATTTATAGGTATGGTAACCGGTGTTGTTCCCGGTGTCGCAGTTGTTGTTGCCATGGTAGTTGTTGTTGTATACTCAACAGGATATCTGTAAGGCAAGAATGATAAAAAAGAGACCGTTTTACATACAGTTAGGTCATTAATCCCTTTCAACAGTATCGCTTTGGACTCATTTTCAACTGGTAAGAAAAATTGTGAGATTTACAGCATGATGGCTGCTTTCTACTTTCAAGTGATGTCTCTGTGGGCCATATTTTGAGAATTAGTGGTTTCTCGGTCGCATTGGTGGAAACAAAATGCTACTTCAAGTGAAGATTCAAACCAGGATTTCTGCGTTGGTAAATCATTGCTCTAACAGCTATGCTACAACACTATTAATAAATTTGTGTATTTGGTATTTTGTCGTTATAAGTCCGTCGTTATAGGTTGTTCACTCTTCTACCACGTGATGGAATTAAGAACTGATGATGGCTTGGATGCATCTAAAAAGGTAAGCAATTCTCATTCTGATCATGCCCTTGAGCTTTCCCACCAGTTTGTGCCAAAATCATGGGTGCAGATTGTCTATCGTCAGCATGAGAAATGATGTGATCCTCTTGCAGTCTCGCAAGGTGGACTGTTTCTAATCTTCTGAGGGATAAATGAGGGCTACATTGGTTGGTTCGCTGGCTCATTGTTTGCTTGTTTGGTTGGCTGATTACTTGGTAAAAAAAAACCTCTGGAAGTCACTGTTCTAGCTTTTGAATCACATTCATTGACATTCAGACCACCATATGCCTGAGAAAGGCTTGCGTCTACCGGGATGGGTTTGGTATCGTGACTTTTTCTAAGATTCAATACCAAAGTGCCAACTTCACGGGCACTGTGTTGTAGATGCTTAATTCCCTTCTCTAATGTATGAAGCCACCACCTCTTGAGATTCGCATCCATAGAGAGGCATGGCAATTCTTGAAACGTTATTAAGACCGTGAGTCTGGAAATGACAGGACCCTGAGAGGAGCTGCAAAGTCTTGGTCAGTTTGGTTCTGTCCCTACAACTTTTACTGTTAACTGAAAGACTGAATCCTCATAAGTGGTAGATAAGTGGACGTTATAACTTGAGAAAGAATCATCATCATCATCATCAAGTGCCATGCCTGCTGGCGAATGAGTTCATGACTCGCCACAGATCTCTGTTTTCTGGACCAGCTCTGCTGATGATATTCCTCCATAATCTGACTTGTGCACCCTTATACAGTTATGTAGGCGTGTCATTAATACTTTAAGAAAAGCTGCACTCATTCTCACACACATCTGTGTACAAGACTCCTAGTTTCAGTTATTGTTGTGCTATCCACGGGTGTCACCGCACTTGTGCTTCACCTTCCTCTTTATAAATATTCCAATTACATGTACATTTATTGTGTTTTAATTTCATATTAATTTTCTTATATCGAGGTTTGTTTTGTTCTTATCAACGGCAGTGACCACCGAAAAGTCGGACAGCCGTGTTGTATTTCATTCTTACTTATTTAATCGATATTTGTCTTAGTTTCTATTATATTATTACATTATTGTCACATGTTTCCCCTTACATTAATTATCTTCTGTACGTGAACTAAGGCCCTGATCAGGCATGCATATATGTTCATTTTCACTGTCTGTCCTCAGGATTTTAAAATACATGTGTGTATCATTATATAATGTAGTATCTGCTGACAGCTAACTGCGCTGGTAATGTTATGAACATAGTCGGACACGGCATAGATTACTGGTCTCGTCGCCTACATAAGTGAGGGAAAGATTGGCCACCTATTCCTAAGTGCATTCAGACCTACAGAATATGCTGACCTGTTATATCATAGACCCGTGGCAGGAAACTGCTACAGAACAAATTATATGTTATTTATAGCCTACTGCGGTCAGGATGTGTCCGAATGTTTCAAAGTGTTTCTTACATGTCACAGATCTTTGCTAATCTCCTGCGCTGATTGATCCATAGTAGCTGCAGCTGTATGATCCATGGTAATTGAAGCTGTATGATCCATGGTAGCTGAAGCTGTATGATCCATGGTAGCTGGAGCTGTATGATCTATGGTAGCTGGAGCTGTATGGTCTATGGTTGCTGGAGCTGTATGATCCATGGTAGCTGACGCTGTATGATCCATGGTAGCTGGAGCTGTATGATCCATGGTAGCTGGAGCTGTATGATCTATGGTAGCTGGAGCTGTATGATCCATGGTAGCTGGAGCCGTATGATCCATGGTAGCTGGAGCTGTATGATCCATGGTAGCTGAAGCTGTATGATCTATGGTAGCTGGAGCTGTATGATCCATGGTAGCTGGAGCCGTATGATCCATGGTAGCTGGAGCTGTATGATCCATGGTAGCTGAAGCTGTATGATCTATGATAGCTGGAGCTGTATGATCCATGGTAGCTGGAGCTGTATGATCCATGGTAGCTGGAGCTGTATGATCCATGGTAGCTGGAGCTGTATGATCCATGGTAGCTGAAGCTGTATGATCCATGGTAGCTGGAGCTGTATGATCTATGGTAGCTGGGATGTATGATCCATGGTAGCTGGAGCCGTATGATCCATGGTAGCTGGAGCTATATGATCCATGGTAGCTGAAGCTGTATGATCCATGGTAGCTGAAGCTGTATGATCCATGGTAGCTGGAGCTGTATGATCCATGGTAGCTGGAGCTGTATGATCCATGGTAGCTGGAGCTGTATGATCCATGGTAGCTGAAGCTGTATGATCCATGGTAGCTGAAGCTGTATGATCCATGGTAGCTGAAGCTGTATGGTCCATGGTAGCTGGAGCTGTATGATCCATGGTAGCTGGAGCTGTATGGTCCATGGTAGCTGGAGCTGTATGATCCATGGTAGTATAATTGTTAGTGACGTCGACTATCCAGAGGTCGTTGGTTCATTTCCAAATAGTGACAGCGTAGCAATGTTTCTCTCAGCCATAACTCTTGTGTCCACGCCTCCTCTATAACTATTTATTAGATATGTACATACTTTCATAAAAAGAGAAGGCGGAGGAAAATAATTCGTCATCCAATGTAGTTATTCTTTGATCTGGAATATGTCAAGACTTGCCTAGCTTATCAAAGAATTTCTTGTAATTGTTTCCTTGCGTCAAATGGTGCAAGGTTGGTCCATATGTTGGTACTCATGTTTTAAAACTCGAGCTGAATTACTTATAAAGTCCATTTATTTGTCATTTAAAACGTTATCTCAGTTTTACAATTATACATAGTTGCAATAAATCTGTAAATATAAATCATGTATCTGCACAACTCAGCAACATTTGAATTCATAGATATGCGTTATGAAAGTGTTGGCCCTCGTAGTTTGGTCGTTACGTTATGGGCACCACACAAAACTACGAATATTCTGCAGACACCTAACCATTTAAGAAATACGTGGATGTATTGCAACGACCAGTAAGATTAAGAATATAATTTTTAAAAAAGTAAAGGACGTTCTACACGCCTAAATGTGCATTGGACACATATAGAGCCAGACCCATATTTTTGTAAACCAGTCGACACGTGATGGGTGATGTGGTAAGGAAACCAGTAGGATTAATGGGATTCAATTGGCAATATCTGGTATTATTACTGGCTAAAGAAAACAAAATGACATAGGGAATTATATTTGACAGTCTTATAACACTGTCAGTGTGCCACAGAGCAGGATACTCACTACCATTAGCATCAAGAAATTGAATATGTCACATTCTTATAATGTTTTGGCAACATACGAATGTCAGTCATGGACAATTTACCGCAGAAGAAAATTGAAATGCATGAACTCTAATTTTATAGAATTATTCTTGTGAAATAGGAAATAAAGAATCGGCATTATTGCTTTCGGGACAATACCACACATGATTCGTCTCCGTCCCCTTCTCTGTCGCCAACGATGGGTTCCCATGCTGATGGCGCCAGTGGCAGCCTAGATGAAGGCCCGGTCGTTTAGACCCTCCGCTAACGTCCGGTGAACGAGACTCTCCTGATTTCGGGACCTTATATTTATTTTGCTGCATTTTCCACTCGATCCTACAAAAGCCTCTCTTATAATGGTCTTGGCATAATCTAGCTCTAAGCATGAAGAGGCGACGGCAGCCAGTCTATCAGTCTGTTTATTTCTTCGCACACCAGCGGATCCTGGGCAGTAAAAAACCATGATATGCTCTTGCTATTTATTTTCTCGAGCTGTGCAAGTCATTTCACGCGAAATATATCAGTATCTATTTTAAGAAGCATGTTTTGCAAGTCCATGACAAACACGTTTCGTTCTATACTATTCTGCTGCCACCGGAACGCAGCTGTTGCAGTCTCCACATCCATTCCCATGCTGGAAGTAATGATTTCATATGCCAGACTCTCCTGTTTTACACACAATGTCCCTTAACCTTTGCAATTAACTAGAGTGAACAACGTGAATCAACACATTCTACTCGTAATACCACCACAATCATCTACATCATCATCAGCATCACTACAATCATCATGCACAATAATAACAACACAAAGGCACACATGCCCAGCTTCTTACTTGTCATCTTTACTAGCGTTTAGCTGCAGGGTACCCACGCTGATTCCGCTGATGGTGTAATTGCTGCCGTTGTCTTCAAACGATGCTTTTACTGCAGGTGACAGTGACGCGCCTACAATTGTGTGATAACTTGTCCAGGAGGGTGTACTCACAACCGTGGTGGTTGTCACTGCTGGTGTAGTTACTGTTGTGGGGCGTGATGTTGTGGTAGATCGCACTGTGGTAGACGTTGGCTTGCTGGTGGAGGTACGGGTAGAGAAAACAGTGGTCTGACGTGGGCTGCTTGAAGAACTCGCCATACGTGAAGTCACCAATCCTAAAAGTTCTGTTGTTGTTGTTGTTGTTGTTGTTTGCAGTTTCTCGTTCGTATTGGTGCTTTTCGAATCTTCTAGGCTGCTAGGGAATATATTACTCAGTCCTCCCAGGCATTCTGTGTTAAGAAAATATTTGAAAATACAAGAACAAACGTACAACAATCAGCATTTGTAAAAACACGTAATAATAATAATAATAATAATAATAAGAAGAAGAAGAAGAAGAAGAAGAAGAAGAAGAAGAAGAAGAAGAAGAAGAAGAAGAAGAAGAAGAAGAAGAAGAAGAAGAAGAAGCAGCAGAAGAAGAAGAAGAAGAAGAAGAAGAAGAAGAAGAAGAAGAAGAAGAAGAAGAAGAAGAAGAAGAAGAAGAAGAAGAAGAAGAAGAAGAAGAAGAAGAAGAAGAAGAAGAAGAAGAAGAAGAAGAAGAGTAAAAATGTAAATTAAAGGACCGTAATTAAAGCACCATTGTGATATTCTATGCCTATCTATATTCTATTAATATCCCTAATGTATTTAAAATGATAAGTTATACAAAGAGCTTCCGGTCCCCAGCATGGCGGGTAGGCATTGAGCAGCTACGGCCTCTGGAGTATTTGTCCTTGTGGCTGCGGTTTGCATTCGCATTTTCCTCATGTTTGACTGGTAGTATATGGTTCCGTCTCCCTGTTACTGAGTAAGTACGTGGCGCAACGCTGTGAACTATGAAGTTCGTGTGGAATGCTTTTCCATCTGTCCGCGCTTATTTGTACAGGGGTACTGCATGTTCGGAGCAATGGCTACTGGCTATTGCTGAATTGACTGGTTTGCCCTTTCGGTTCACAGGTGCATTTTTCAGGAGACTCCTGGGAGTCGACCCTGGAGCTACGGAGTTCGTGCTTTGTGCGGCGCTTTCGGCGAGTCGCCCTGTGGAAAGAGACCGAGCCATGTGAGAAAACCCGGGTTAATGAAGACTTTTTGGTGGCTGCAGATTCCATCGACGATGAACTGTAATTTTTGTGGATAACTTTTGTGTTGGCATTCTCACGGCGGCATTGTGCACAGTGTACCTGTGAGGGCTGTCGGCTTGCCGAGACTTCTGTCTGTTCCACTTTTCACATTGGACAATGGGGAGCATTATGTGTGATTTTCACTGGCAAAGGAACGGAGCATAATGGAGACGACCTGTTGCCGTGAAGATGGAACCTCAACTAACTAACTAACTAACTAACTAACTAACTAACTAACTAACTAACTAACTAAACTAACTAACTAACTAACTACTTAACTAACTAACTAACTAACTAAAGCGTGTGTGTGTGTGTGTATGTGTGTTTGTGTGCGTGCGTGCGTGTGTGTGTGTGTGTGTGTGTGGCATAGGAATTATGAAAGCTTTAATATCAACTAAACATAGACGTTTAATGTATTCAGACATGCAATATTCCCTCAACATCTTATTAGTATACGTGTAGTGTTTATACATCCTCCTTTTTTCCATACAAACATTCATAAACCGGTGATTGCGCAGAACGGAGGAACTAAAATAGTATGACAGAATCATTAAAGCAGATAATAGGGGGAGAAAAGACATACACCAGAGAATCAAAGAAATGACACCAACGCCTGTAAAGACATATATTAAGAAAGCTCAATATACTATAACTAAAAAGCTGTACTTCAGAAATGCAAAGGACACACGAAATAGAGGAGGGTATATAACATATGGAGGACAGCATTAGAGACAGAGGTGATGTTTGTTGATGTTTGAATTCAAGAGCAGTCTATACACGTGCTGGTACTTGATGCGCACTGGACTGATTTGTGCGTGTGGATTAGCTTTCCATATTACCAGTGTTTCTCGTTATGAGGCAAACCTACTCCGACTTTGTGATGTACTTTTAATTTATGTCCCCAAATCAATGACGAGAAGTCAACATTTTAGTCTAACAGACCTGTGTAGGGGTTGAACCCGCTACCTCCACATTAGCACATAGGCAGTTGAAGACAAGCGCTTTTATCCATTCGGCCATGCAGACGTCCACAGACATATGGGGGAGACAAGGAGGAAACTACAGCAAAAGAAAAGTCGACTTGGCAGAAGTTGGTTGACAACGTATACTCCAATGAGAGATAACGTCTGAAGAAAAATATACGTTTATTAGCCAAGCAGACGATTGATGTCTCAGTTCGTTTTACAAACATGCAACAGTAAATAATACTACAGGGGCCTCACCTCCAGCAAAGTTTGCAGTATCATCTACTGTGGCTTCTGACATTGATGATGTTCCATTGGCCAGACTGACGAAAGTATTGACAGCCGAAGACTGCAACATTCCAATCAACAACTGGATTCGATATTTATTCTTTAAACATGAATAACACGACACAGGTTCTTGTAGAATCAATACGCAACTTGTATTACTGCTGGCGATTGGCTCTCGTATCAGAAACAAATAAACGTGCCAGTATTACATTATACAACAGATGGTCCAGTTGAGTCTCCACAAGTCCAGTTTCAATGATAAAACCTCCGCCGCGGAGCTAGCACGGCAGAAGGGTTCCGATCGTCTGATGTAATCTCCCTTCCCCGAATGTTTCGGCTCTATACTTTCATGCCAGTCTCTGGGGGAGGGTCGACCCAAGTCATGACTCTGGGTGTCTTTCTCCTACTGTACGTTCGTATCAGTTTCAAGACATACGATCATTTTTACACGCGGTTGTGTAGTGGTTAGACGCCCGCTGACTTAGTGGTCGTGATTCGCATCACAATCGGATCTTTATAATTGACCTGCGGTCCCAGGTCTACCCAGGCTAAAATGGATAACATGAAATGTATTGGGACATAAAAGCGGCCGGTGTGACACTGGCCACACTACCCGCAGAGTGATTGGTCTATAGAATATGGGTCTATCACTATATGCCCAATCCGCCTGAAAGCTTGTAAAACGTGTTATTTACTGTTTCATTTCAGTATTTCCTATAAGTTACTTTGGTAATTTGTGTGTTGACTTGTGGTGGAACTTTCAATTATACGTCGATCTTTAGCAATGAGCGTTATATCATCATCTAGATGATGTACAGTGCCGATAAGCGTGGGTGGTAATGTTTCGCCATCTCGCGCGATCACCAGAGTCGTTGATTAGCTCTTTGTTTTGTCTCGACCATACCACGTGGCCAAGCCATCCAGATATTTACTTCTTAGCATTCCCTTCTTCTTCGTTCATCCGGAGTTTTTTTTTTTTGGGCGTGATTGCGTTGTGCCTGTTTACAGCAGAGCTGCGTTCTTGCGCCGTTAGGCCGACACATCCGACTTCTGCGGGCATTTGTTGACCGTGTTAACCTTCCCGGGGTAGCATTCCCTTTATTCTATTCCCTCAGTCTTGCCAGCTATCACCAAGTTCTCCAATTTATTTCTTCTCATAATGTGTCCAAAAATTGTAACTTTCTACGCCTCTATTCCGTTTACCATTTTCATTTGTTTCTTGTAGGAATTGTTCATTGGTTTTTTTTTTTATCTGTCCATGGTATTCTTTGCATTTCCCTTAGAAATCACATTTCCACAGCCATTAGATGTTGTTCATAATGTCTGCTCATTGTCCACGCTTCACATCCATACAAAAGTCAGGTTCTATGTAGCACTTCAACACTCGTTTTCTCGTTGCAAATTACATCTTTTTATTGGTCACTATATTTCCATCTTGCAAAAAGCTTGTTCTAATCTCTTCAAGGCATCTCCCATCAGATGCTATAACTGTTCTGCGATAATTGTACCGATTCACTCGTTTAAGAACATTCCCATTTACTTGTATATTACATTGTGGTATTTTGTTCTTCCTAGTGACGACTATAATCTGTGTCTTCTGACAATTTATTCTACCCCTAGTTGTTCACCGTGTGCAACAATCGCATCTACAACATCTTGCAGATTCTGCTCATTTTCTGCAATCGAAACTGAGAGCTTTATATAGGGTGTATTTTTAATGACTGTGCAGTGTTCCAAATAATGCCGGTCCAAGTTTTGTATTCACCCTCTGTAAAATTCATGCAACATAATAGATAAATTTTGGACATGTTATGAGAAGAAATGGATTGGAGAACTTGGTGACAACTGGCAAGATCGAAGGGAACAGACCAAGAGGAAGACCGAGAGGAAAATACCTGGATGTCTTGGCCACGTGGCATGGACGAAACAGGTACACTGAGCTGATCCACGACACTGGTGATCGAGTGAAATGGCGAGTCATGACCGCCCACGCTTTCCGGCATGGCACATGATATATATATATATATATATATATATATATATATATATATATATATATATATATATATATATATCTTCTTCTTCTTCAGCGTTCCGAGCCATTGAGGGTCTTTGCTGCAGATACAATCTGTCTCCATTCGACTCTCTGGTGGACCTTCTCTCGCCAGTCGTTGATTCCAAGTGCTTGTAGGTCTGTATATGTATTATCTCTCCATCGCCTTCTTTGTCTACCTCGGGGTCTACGGTCATTTATTTCCTGAGTGTAAGCGAGTTTTGTTCCCCTATTATCTTCCATTCTTTATATATATATATATATATATATATATATATATATATATATATATATATATATATATATATATATATATATATATATATATATATATATATATATATATATATATACCAATAATCATTGAGACCCGCATTGAAACAGTTGCCTAACTGTTCTGTGTAGAAGTGTTGGAATTTCCATCCAGGCAGACTGTTAACATTGACCTTCACCGCAGCTTAATCCAGGATGCAACGGATAACAGCAAACATCTTGGGAAATAATGGCGGCCGGCCAGATGTTATCCACATCTCTCATCGAGTGCCGGCTCTATGGCGAAGGGGTTGCAGAGGCAATTCATAATCCCATATACCACGTTCGAAACACAGCTGCAGGCGATTTGGCAGCAGACCACCTTGCGTTGGTTTTCATATAATGGTATAAAAGCCGGACGTTCAGAAAGCAATGGCAAACTATTGAACGTAAACTTGCCAAGTAATCACAAACAGAAACCAAATGTTGGGGATGACTGCGGCGTCCTGTAAAGTATATGCACCTTTTAACACGTCAAGTGCCGATTTGTCTATAAGACAATGGGCCTCCGATCGTGAGAAGCAGGCCTCCTTCTCTGCATGTTTCAGTCCCTTACTTTCATGGCACTCTCTGGGAGAGGACCCCCTCATTTCACGACTCCAGGTGTCTTTCTCCTACAATGCGTTTGTACCCGTTTCATAAACCTAATACCTTTCAAGGCGCGTAAAATGATTCTTAATTTGTCTACTACTACTTTGATCTCATCACAGCCCGTTCAAAATTCTCTCCACCATACACCATTTCTCCAGCCTCGTGTATTTCCTTGCCTAGAGTGTCTTTGGTGTGCTGGTCCTCTCCTGTTCATCTCCCAAGTGCCATACATCCATTGCTTCGAGGTTCAGATACTGTATAATGTATGTATTCTCTCCACTCCCCCCCCCCTCCCCCATTTCCCGGCTTAATCTACCGTATCACATATATCAATCAATGACAGCATGAAATTACTTTAAAAAATGAACATGTGAAAAGGTGGGCTTTGAACGCCTACCTGCGTGTTAAAAGCTATCTGACGCACATGTGAAACGTTTCAAAATATCTGACATGTGAACCTGTATAGATCGCTGGGTGTGAAGGCATTCTTTCATTATTTCAGTAAATAAAACCCCACAATTTGAAACTATAATAGGCACCATATATTAGGCTAGAAACAGACACCGTGTTGTTAACAAGCATTCCTTACATTCCAGGACACAACGTTTTATATAATTATGTATTCATTTCTAATGTGTCAATGTTGGGTTTTTTCAATGAGATTTTTTTTCTTTTTTAATTTTGTTTTTACCTGGAAATTCTAATTTAATTCCCTTGTTAAAGAACAAGACACGAGACATGTGTTGTTTCCGTTGCGGTTGTTTTTTTTTAGTTTACTGTAATTTTTTTCTCATATCCTATTTGCAGGACATCGCTGTCAACAGCAGCATTTTACTGTTGTTGTGGATGTCTTGGCAAGTTTTACGTTCAGTACTTTGCCATTGCTTTCTGAACGACCGGCTCCCATACCAACACTTTACAACCCCAGTGTGACACGGTCTGCTGCCAAATCGGTCGCCGCTGTGTTTCGAACGCGTGGTAAGAGGCTCACAAATGGCGTTCGCAAGAATTTGACCACGGAGACCGGCAGTTTATTATATACATGTGTTTTATATTACACCGGGTTTTATCCCACATGGCTCGGTCTCTTTCGGCAGGACGTACGAAGCACGAACTCCGTAGCTCCAGGGGCGACCCGCACAACGGAGACTTCCTAATGATGTCATTAGTTATACATCTTCGTGGTGAAGTGGTCAAGCCATCTGCCTCGTTCTCAGAAGGTTGTGGGTTCGCTTCCGGACTGCATCATTCGGTTCACGAATGCAGTGTTTTCAGAGGCTCCTGGGTTGAAACTATAGAGAGTTCGTGCTGTGTGCAATGCTTCCGGAGACTCCTGACCTGGAGCTATATAGAGTAGTGCTTTCTGCGACGCTTTCGGGAACATCCCCCCCCCCCTCCTCTTTGTGGAAAGAGGCCGAACCATATGGGATAAAACCAGGTGCAATAAAGTTGATCCTCTAGCCTTTTAAACTAAACCCCTTTTCTTAATCCTGAACGAGTATGTCTGTTGGTGAGGGAACAGCAGTGCTATTGTGGTTAGTACCCTTGCTTGCCAAAACAGTGATCCGAGTTCAAGCCCCGGCAGTAGCAATATTCATTTTTCCAACCGGAACTGCTCTCGAGAAGATAGTTTGGTAGCGCATGGGCTAGTACTCTTAGCTACGACCTGATGGTCTTCATCTCATTTCATCATGTTTCTCTTGTAACTTGCGGTGTCGAGATGAAGTATAAACAGCGGGAGAGTGCCCGCTTATGGGCTTCATGTATCGATATTCCCATGTACTCTGTTATTCCCTGCGTCCATCGTTTACATGGTCGGCCTCTTCCTCTGTTTGCTTCTGATCTGTACATCCTGGTGGTCATGTTTTCGAAACCTCTTCGAGGCGGAGTTTTATAATTGACCTGATACATAGCTCAGAGGTCTATGTACCCAGCCGGAGAACCACTCTACGAGAATACAAAACAGCTACAATCCAGCTCACAACCAAGAACAGACTCTCTTTTCCATAAGAACGTACATCAACATAGCATAACTGTCTGGTGTACACGTCCTCGAGATTGAGTGCCGCCACCCCCGTCTCCTGTTTGTTTTGGAACCTTTCATAAAATCAGCGGTTGTGTTGTTCTACATAAAGTGTTCCTTTCAACTGACTGGTGTAGAATCTCAATAAGTAGAGAAGAAAACAAACCCCGACACACTGACAGCAACGGGCGATTGTACTACTTTGCAAAAGTCATGATCGATGGAAATAACCAAACCTATCAGGCTGATGGAGTGAATATAGCGGAATAAATAACTCCTTGCCATCTTAATGTCTATGAAAGTCTTTACATGTCGATATTATATTTATGACGAGAGGAAAATACCTGGATGGCTTGGCCACATGGCATGGACGAGACAGGAACACTGAGCTGATCCACGACTCTGGTGATCGAGTGAAATGGCGAATCATGACCGCCCACGCTTTCCGGCATGGCACATGATTGATTGATTGATTGACGTTAGTAAACATGGAATGCATGAAAACCCTGCATTGTCATTTATAAACAAAAGTAAATTAAGAGAGAATAAATAGAAACGTTTTATCACAAAATAATACCCTTGATCCTTCGCTGACGATGTCTTTGTTGCTTGTCATAGTTTTGATGGCAGACGCACATTTCGCGGCCTGATTTGGACTGTCTATTCTGCTGGCCACAGATCCCAGTGTTTTTACCACAGCTTCTGTAGACTAGAAGTTACAGAAAAAGGTGAATTGCATGACACAGAATCACTCACATATGGGTGGAGATGGGGTTCCAGTTGTTGAACAAGAAGGAACCATTAATTACACACAACTCTAACGGACAACTAACTATACACGGCAAGTAAAGTAAGGAACCCACTTTAACATATACGTGTACAGTTGACTCACAGTCCAATAATAAAGAGCAATTTGTGTTCCTCTGCAAATATAACTATTTCATTGTTTTCAGTAACTTATATTATTTCAAGTGAGTGAAGAAACTTTTACGCGCCTTTAAGTCAACGGGGCATATGGTGCAAGACCAACAGCTATTCGGTAGGCGATATGGTTAGTATACAACCACCGAGGCATCTCCTTGCTTTCAATTGCAGGGAAGATACTCGCCAGAATTCTTCTCAATCGCCTCACAGCCCATCTTGATCAAGGTCTTCTTCCTGAGAGTCAATGTGGCTTCAGAAAAGAACGTGGAACTGTTGACATGATTTTCGCTGCAAGGCAGCTGCAAGAGAAATGTCAGGAACAGAACTGCGAAATGTTCTCCACTTTCATTGACCTTACCAAGGCTTTTGATACAGTCAGAAGAGAAGGACTGTGGAAGATTATGGCAAAATATGGCTGTCCACGAAAGTTTGTCCAAATAGTGCGGCTATTTCATGACGGCATGCAGGCAAGAGTACAGGAAAATGGTGAACTGTCTGAACCCTTTCCTGTCACCAATGGAGTGAAGCAAGGATGTGTCCTGGCACCAACACTGTTCAGCCTCATGTTTTCAGCCATGTTGGTGAATGCCTTCGAGAACGACGACATTGGAATAGACATCAACTACCGTATGGATGGAAAGTTATTCAATCTCAGAAGGCTGAAAGCTAAAACCAAAATTAACAGCGGCACCGTCAGAGAGCTCCTGTTTGCTGATGATTGCGCTCTATACGCCAACTCAGAGGCGGACATGCAACATAATGTTTCAGCTTTCTCACATGTCTGTGCCAACTTTGGGCTCAATATCAACTTGGAGAAGACTGTAGCTATGTACCAGCCAGCTCTAGGGAATAATCACACTGTGCCGAATATCAAAGTGAATGATCATAGACTAAGTGTTGTGGACAAATTCACCTATCTTGGCAGCACCGTGTCACAAGCTGCCACAATCAATGACGAAGTGAATGCAAGAATCTCCAAGGCCAGTGCAGCCTTTGGCAGACGTACAAGAATATATGGGACAGAACTGGAATAAGCCTGCAAACAAAGCTAAAAGTCTACAAAGCAGTTGTATTATCCACACTGCTATATGCTTGTGAAACCTGGACTGTTTATCAGCGACACGCTAGGAAATTAAACCACTTCCACACAGTCTGCCTAAGGAAGCTACTGAAGATTAAATGACAAGACAAGATTCCAGACACTGAAGTCCTAGAAAGAGCATCCATGCCCAGTATCCACACTCTACTGATGAAGAATCAGATTCGCTGGGCTGGTCACTTGACTCGCATTCCAGATCACAGGCTCCCTAAACAAATTTTTTACAGCGAACTGCGTTGTGGTAAACGCTCCCAAGGTGGCCAGAGGAAACGTTTTAAAGACACTCTGAAAATTTCACTGAATGCTTTTGGAATTCATCATGACACCTGGGAGGCTGCAGCCAGAGACCGAAATTCGTGGCGTGCATCATTGCGCAAAGGTGCAGTCATATGTGAGGCAACCAGGACTGCAAGAGCTGTGAAGAAAAGGCAGGACAGAAAAACCACTGCAGGAAATCCTCCTCCAGAAACGTCAAGCATTCTTTGCCCACATTGTCAAAGAACATTTCGAGCCAAAATAGGCCTTATCAGCCATCTTAGAACCCACGGCTCCACACCTTCAACCCCACTGGATGAAATGAATGGTCATCATCATTCTTGATGGACAAACAACAACATCTTTAAAGACACTCTGAAAATCTCACTGAAAGCTTTTGGAATTCATCTTGACACCTGAGAGACTGCTGCTAAAGACCGTAATTCGTGGCGTACATTATTAAATAAGGGTGTAGTCACTTGTGAAGTAACCATTACTGCAAAAGCTGTGAAGAAAATGCTAGACAGAAAAACCACTGCAAGAGATCCTCCTCCTGGAACGTCAAGCATTCTTTGCCCACATTGTCAAAGAACATTTCGAGCCAAAATAGGCCTAATCAGCCTCCATACTTTCAACCCCACTGGATGAATTGCATGGTCATCATAATTCTTGATGGACAAACGATATGGTTAGAATCATACTGTCCGCCTTTACTTCCCAAGATATTTCTTTGTACACAGTTTAGACTGAGTCAAACCGGCAGCAACCATCAATTGTTATAATCCGAATTATTTAAAGTGCGTTAACTCAAACCCACATGTTTCATATGCCTTGATGTTTGCATGCAAGCACAGCAACTCATTTGCTTACAGGCTGTCCTTTTGTACGAATAAAAATGTTGGTCAATGAATAATAAATGAGCAAAGAAACTTGATTCTGTAGGGAATATCGTTGACAAAAAAACAAAACAAAATTCTGAGATATTGTCATCTGGAGTTGTTATATAGATCACGAACCAAAATTACATAAGAAAAATACACCTTGATACACATGGAATTTCAGCAGAAGATATGCATGAGACAAATACATTTTACGGGGGAAATTACTAGACAGGCGTGAATGATCCAACTTCTATGCTCGTTACCTCGTTACTTCCACCATAATTTAAAAATGTATGTGACGATATCGTCCATGCCTTGTTGAAAGACTGTCAAGAATCTTCTTTCTCTGTCTTTCTTTGTCTCATTCCCCATTAATATTTTAAGTTGTTAAATGTGTTTCGGTGTTTGTTTGTTTTTATTGTGTGATTGATTGATTGATTTAGGAACCGACATCACAGCATTCGGGACATTCCCATAAGCGCTCCATCCCCATCTACAGCAGCCAGCGAAGAGTTCCAACACTAATAGTTCCAGTAGCAATCTGATTATATGTCCGTCTCGCTTTTCCTCTGATCGTCGATCGTCGGCCAGATCCCCTCGTCACACCTCGTTGCCTCATTCTTACCAGACTATGGTGATCCATTTGCTCCTCCGAGGTGTACACGTGCTCCCACAAGGCCGCAACCACGTTGTTTTGTCATGCATCAATACTCCACCAAGTTTTGCCAAGCCAACCAATCTGTCCGCCTGTTCATTCCCCAGCACACCGGCATGCCCAGGAGAAAAGATCCAGGTGATGCTTGCTACCCGTGACCTCCGAAGCGAAGCAAGCCAGTCTGCACGAAGCTTGCCTGTTCTCACCCTCCTCAGCATGCTTTCTGAGTCAGTTACAATCAGAATGTGTGTATGCATCGTGTTCTCTATCCAGCGGAAAGCTGCACTGACCGCCTCCACCTCCATTCTTAAGCTAGATATTGTGTTATCATACGCCAGGCTCTCCTGCACCAAATGACGACCATTAGCTTTTGCCAAGAACCCCCAGGCACTTCTCCTACCTCTCAACACCGACCCATCCGTGTAGATAATCACATCACTCGGGCGAGATTTATCCTGAATTAGTTGCTGAATGTCCACTTCTGTGTGAATGTTCAAGCAGCTGATAATGTCAACAACGTTACCCAAATAATGCAAAAATAACCCGATCTTCCGTGGTGAAACTCACTTCCAGAGAAATAATCGTAACACCAAATCACTTAGCAATGCAGACAAAGAGGGTCCAACAGATACATATATCAGAATAAGAACACATGGCTAGAGGAGCTTTTATAGCATCAGGATATATGTGGAAGTCACAAGAAATTAAAACAAGCATCAAAGTGAGACTATTACATTCTAAAGCTATATCAGTCCTACTGTATGAATGAGAAACATGGAGAACGTCACAAACTAGTACAAATAAACTGCAAACATTTACTGATTTATGTTTGCGCAAAATAAAAGGATTAATCTGGTATGGCAGTATGGTATGGTGGAGTTCATGAGAGAGCTAGACAAATACCAGTGAATCAAGAGATGAAGAAGAGGCGATGGCTCTGGATAGGACACATACTGAGAAAATCTGAGAATAGTATAATTAGACAGGACTATGCCTGGAATTAATAATATAAAAGAAATAGAGGAAGACTCAAACACGCATAGAGAAGAACAGTAGAGACAGAAGTCAATAATATGCGAAGGACATGATCGTAACTGCAATGGATAGCTAAAGCTACGACGGCTTGGAATGAGTTGGTTGGGGAGGGGGGAGAGAGGGCTAAGCGCCCGAAAGTTACTTTCATAGCATTTACAGGACGTCGCAGTCAAACACATGATTTTTTTGGTTTTTGTTATTTCTTGGCAAGTTTACGTTCAGTAGTTTTTCCATTGCTTTAGGATCGACCGGCACTGATAACATTTCTTTTTACACCCAACGAAAGGCGGTCTGCTGCCAAATCGCCCGCAGTTGTGTTACGAATGCGGTATGCGGGATTACGAATAGCGTCCATAACGTCTTCGCCATAGAGCTAAAGCACCAACAGGGGATAAATAACGAGAATGTAGAAAATAACAGATATTAACTGTGTGAAAATATCAGATGACTGAGACGACAGAAGAGTACAATCGTCAATGTCTGCCCCCCGACCTTGGACCTGACGTGGAAGATGTGTTGACACCATGAAAGGGATCATGTCTCCTAGATTTCCACGCAAAGTGTGCATGATACATGCGATTTCAGCTGATATATACACAATTGGCCACTTTGTAATTTAGCGGATTCTTTAAAAAGTAAGTTGCATGTCCTTTTACAGTACGCTGCAGCCAACCCCCAAGATTTATAGGCTGCTTGTTTACCCATTCCGTGGCGAAGAGGTTACGGACGCAGTTCGTAATCCCGCATACCGCGTTAGAAACACAAGTGCGGGCGATTTTGCAGCAGACCGACTTGTGTTGGGTTGTTTATAAAATTGTATGAGTGCCGGTCGTTCAGAAATCTATGGCAAACTACTCAACGTAACCTTGACAAGAGATCCCAAACAGCACGAACATGCTAAGGTTGACTGCGACGTCCTGTAAAGGGTATGCAACTAACTAACTTTGTTTATTTACTAGGCAATTTTACGTTCAGTAGTCTCCAATTACTTTCTGAATTGCCGATAACTCATACCATATAAATCAACGCAAAAGGATATACTTCCGAATTGCCCGCTGCTGATTTCAAGCCCTCAATTCCCATGTGCCGGGAAATTATGAACCTGCGTGTTACTAACCCCTAAGCCACAGGCGCTGACTAGTAGATAATGCATGAACGTATTAGCACAGTGTCCTGGGTTGAATCCTCATATGTGAAAGGTTTTTTTTTTTTTTTAAACGATTAAATATAGCTATTGGTTTGGTTCATTCTAGCATTTAAAAAAGTTAATTGTGTATCCTTTACAGGACGTCACAGTCAACGCCAGCATGTATTGGCTGTTTGTGATTTCTTGGCAAGTTTACGTTCAGTAGTTGCCATTGCTTTCTGAATGACCGGTAATTAAACAGTACCATTGCATGAAAACCAGCGCTAGAAGGTCTGCTTCCAAATCGTCTGCAGTTGTGTTTCGAACATGTATGTGGAATTACGAATCGCGTTCATAAGCCCTTCTCTCTATATGTCTACATGGCCGGTGATTCTAACATACCTGACTGATAACACTCTCCTGGCAAGTTCAAATGGGCATGAACTCATAATACGATTGTCTTGTAAAGGTGAAATCTAGAAATTCTCCTCTCTACGGCAGCATCTCTCGTGGGATTCCCTCTTCTTTGAAAACTAACTCGACCACTTGAACTTCCTAATAAAATAACAACGTGAGAAAACTTACTGATTTCAACAAGTCTACTCACCTCAGCCAGCTTTTCTTGAACGTCAGCCGAGGAAGTCTGATAAGTTTTATGAAAAGAAATCATAATTGTGTCAAACGTTATCAAACAATCGGTTATGGATATGTTATCATAAACACACACACTCTCTCTCTCTCTCTCTCTCTCTCTCTCTCTCTCTCTCTCTCTCTCTCTCTCTCTCTCTCTCTCTCTCTCTCTCTCTCTCTCTCTCTCTCTCTCTTTCTCTCTCTCTCACCTCTCTCTCTCTCTCTCTCTCTCACACACACACATTTTAATGTTTTAGTGCCGACCTCCAGTGTCTTCAATGTCCTATGTCCACCTCTTTGTTCATTGACACCCTCCTTCTTCTTGCAGGAATCATGTCTTCCCGTTTTGTTCTATTTACGCCACTGTGACTTTTAATATGGCCAGAACATGTCAGTTTCCGAGACATGATATTGTGTATGAGTCAGGTGTATCCGATGTTGAGATCTTGTAGAATGCCACTGCATAACTTTAAATTTAAAAAGCTTGCCTTTCTTCTTCAGTTGGGACTTTCGGTACTGTAAATATAGAGTGTATTTTTAATGACAGTGTAGTGTTTGAAAATATTGCCGGTACAAGTTTTGTATTCACCATCTGTAAAGTTCATGCAACACAATAGGTATATACAGATCTTGGATCGGCAATATTTTCAAACTCTGCACAGTCATTAAAAATACATCCTATATCACATGTGAATAGTTCAACCGATACTATTAACATACCATTGTGTAAACGTCAAAATTGTTATTTTAATTAATATCTAGGAATTGCCCATAAAAATTCAAAGCTTATCAACACTGTATACCCTACCTTGCATGCCGTAATAGGCTACTAAGATGGTTTGGCGTGAGACTGGCTACCCCAATCCGTAGAAAACAATGGCTGCCAAATTCAACCAATCATAAACAAGACTTTAAAGGACTTTGCGTGAGTTGGCTGACGGGTCTATATTTTGTTGGGTGTTGAAAGACAGCAGAAAAAGAAGAACATTAAGGAGTATACTTATATATTCTTGTATATGGCCGCGAATCATGGACAATTAGTGGACATTTTGAGGGAGGGTAAGTCGCAAAGATAGCTTATCACAAACATCTGAAAGACTCAGTCTTTATATTTTGGTCACATTATGAGAAAAGAAAAACTGGAACATGTAGTGACAACTGGACAGATTTGTGGAAAGAGCGATAGAGGACGACAGCGAGAGGACATTGTTGACAGTCTTATGTCATGGCACTGAACAGAGCCGAATACATGCTGTTGGGGATCGCAAGATGTGGAAAAGCATGACGCCCACGCCAGTTGGTAAGGCACGTGATAATGATGATACTTACATATTTGGTGAGAATAGCACTTGCAGCTCCACCACACAGTCGAATAGCCGTATCCGGATCGGCATTCATGGCAAGGTCAAGGAGAGAGCCGAGATCGGCCAGCTTCATGTCACTTTCTCGAACTTCAATGATCTGTGTTGTCATGGAACTGAGATTATTTCGCTCCGCCCAAAGAATAACCCCAAAGGAGAAGTAGTCGGTGACAAAATTAGCAGCGGCAAAAGTGATCTTGCCAGCAAATGTTGAGAGGTCATCTAGCAAGCCTTCGGTGCCATTGAAGCATGTTCCGTATTGGTACATGAAGAAAGGATTCACTGTGCTGGTTGGGAAGATGACTTTGCTGGCAACGAGGCTGGATCTGTTTTTCAGCGCCGCCAATGACAATTTCTTAGCTTCTGTTAAAACAACCTCCGGCATGAAGAACAGATGAAAGGAGATTCCCTGGCGCTGGTTGTCAGTTATATCAGGATCATAAGTTTTGGAAATATCAAAAATGGCAGTGGCGTACAACATAATTGTCCTGACCTCTTCCCCGTCTATGGCAGGAATCGGCTCCGACTGAACAATCTTAATATACAGATCTTTTCTCGTATAGACCAGGTCGTTGCTGTCTGGGGATACTGTAACTGATAGCTTGTACAGTCCAAAAGGCAAGCTTAAAGCTGGGATAACTAGGGTATTGTTTGTAGATTTGAAGGTACAGAAAGTGTAATGCTCTGTTCAGTAACATTCTCTTTACCACGGCTGACAAGAGAAATCCCTTTCCATGAGTAAGTCAAGTCTGTGTTCACACTATCTTGTGGACATCCTGAGATGGCATCCACGATAACAACAGTCTCCACTGATCTCTTTCTCACTAAAGGGCTTGTCAGAGACGTGTTCATGTTTTTAAATGAAACTACAGGCTCCTGGCAGTCAGTGCTGACAACCTCCATGACACTGATTGTTGGACATAGACTTGCCGTCATGCTGCCAAAGGTATTTCCAGCAATTACCCTGACGCTATAGTACCCACTTGACGCAAAAATGTGGGAAACAATTACTCTGCTCTCACCAATGACGCTAGCGTTACTGTGATAAGAATACTCTGGACCAGTAAGCTCACCGACTGTAAAATTCGTACCATCTCCAAAATCAACAGTATAACGGACATCTGTACCTGTAGGGCAGTCTATCGTAAAATCTATCGAACCTCCGAGGTAAACTCGTTCTTTGGTTGTACGAATATCCACAAACGTTATATTCTCACCAACATGAATCAAATCATTGTCCACCATCTGGGAAATATTATTGCTTGCAGTTACCTTTACCCTGTAGATTCCCCATGTTGTGTATTTATGCTTCACCGTCAATGGCTCAAAACCATTTGTAAGATTGTTTTTGTACTTTATGTCCTGTACATTGCCATCTCCATAGTCAATACGGAAGTCAACTTCTGCGGTCCCTGGCGCTTATTGTTGAGGTTAATCACAAATATGGCATCTTCCTGCAGTGATGTAATATTGCTGGTGGTCACCGCTAAACTGGAAATAGGAACTTCTACAGAAATTTCCAGCGTGTTGATGGCCTCGCTGATCTCGTTAAAAACCCTCACATTCACTGTGTACACTCCTAAGCCTACGTAAGAAGCCAGATCGGAGACAGAAAGTTGCTTTTCGGTCTCTGGAACGTAGACCACTTTTTTAGGCCAACCATTTCCAAAACCAATTATCATCCAGATGTGGTCTGAAGGTTGTAAGGTGAAGGTTAATCGTATGCTGGCGTTCCAGGCACCTTTTGTTTTATCTGCCAGGATGAGAGGCTTGTCTACCCTAACCCTGACGGACACCACGTGACGATCTATCAATACGCCGTCAGAAATCAAACAAATTACATTGTCAACACCCGCTATGAAACTGCTTCTTCTGATCTTGACTGCGGCAATATCAAGGTCAAAATCCACAGTTATGTCATTGACCTTCACTGAAAGAGATCTGAAGAAAATGTGATCGCCAAGGACAGAAATGTTGAAGCTTTCTTGGTTAGAGATGTAATGATACCCAGACTCCATCTCTCTTGCCCAGAACCCGAGATCAGCAGTGGTGTTTCCGTATTTGTTCACGCATTTAGTATGAATCCTATAAAAGCCACACACTTGATACTCGTGTGCAACAGTATAGTTCTCTCCCGAGTTGTTAAACACATACCCACTCGACTCGAACCCGTCACCAAAAGACACTGTGCAACTTGTAACGTAGGCGTCCACCACCATGACTAAAACCTGGGCTGTAATAGCCATACGGTCATGCGATACTGCTGTGCCAAGAAACGTGGGAGCTTTACCTTCATCAACATCCTCCACTGTCACCTCTATTACACCTGCAAGTGGCACAATACCAATCTCCGTTGACACCGTTACGTTGTGTTTTCCAGGGACTGCCCAGCTGTGACTCACTGGTGGCTGTGTTGTCAGTACTACAACGCCGTCATCAAACTCAAATCTATACACATTA
>JACEFZ010007225.1:0-40000 GCA_014155875.1 Cepaea nemoralis | reverse complement strand
ATTAGCCTTCATAGCAAACAACACATTCACAAACACAACATATAGTCAAGGAGATCTCCTGTGACTACATCAAAAGGTGACGACAGGACGACAAGAACAAAGGATGAAAAAAAATGAAAGCAATGAAGAGAAAATGAGAATTGGAAAATAATGTTCATACTTACCTCTAATTCAGATCTGTGTGTTCCCACACAGATCGTGAAATCAGGATGGTAAGTATGAACATTTTTTTCCCAATTCGCATTTTCTCTCATTGCTTTTTTCATTTTTTTCATCCTTCTGTTCAAATAAATTGTTCATGACTTCTGTGTATAAATTTACTGAGGGAGTGCGTTGATTTGAAGAAATGTATAATATACACATATCTGCACTATGTAGATGACAAAGACAGTCGGAAATGCAAAAGGTCTACAACAACGTTTGGACATTGAAGCAATAACACGTACGACAATGAACTTTCCGTGAATATCAAGAAAACAAAAACAATGATTATTTCAAAGACATTTTAACGCAAAAATGTGACGCAACAACAAAATTTAAAATTAGTAACCAAGTTGATAATAGTAAATGCCTATGTTCAATCATCACATCAGATGGCAGACGCATAACATATATTATGCGCAGAATAGGATCAACAACAGAGGCATTTCATAAGATGACAATGTATTATGCATTAAGTCAGGCTCTGGGTTTGAAGTACATATGGGCAGGTTTATTTAATGTAAAGGTAGAAAAGACAGTAATAATTCTGCTAGATTTATTATGCTAAGAACCCGACGTTTCCGGAAGCATCGGAGCGCGCGCTCTTAAACTTCCAGTACGCCGCATTTCCAACCCGGCATTAAGTTTTTCTTAACAGTTGAATTCTCGTTCAGAAAGCAATGACAAACTACTTAAAGTAAAACTGCCTAGAAAAACCAACCTGAGGTTGATCGCAACGTCCTGACAAGGATATTACACATTAGAGGTTTTATAGGCCGCGGGGTTTCCTCTGCTTGGGCTTAAACGTCCGGTACGCTGACTGAGGCATAGTGGGATCTTTCTCTACACCGGTCAGTTGAACTTCAACGGTGACTTCTCGTTCAGAAAGCAATGGTCAATTGCTGATGGTGAAAATCGCCCAGAAACAGAAAGCAATGGTAAATTGCTGATGGTGGAAATCGCCCAGAAATAGAAAGTTAACCTGGGGTTGAGGTTAATTGCAACGTCCTACAAAAGACATGCACTATTTTTTGTATATTGTATTTGTGTGCCTAGTTTGCTTGGAAATGTACAAATTGATGGTTAATAAATTACAGTTTAATGAGTTTAATTTCAGTTGTGCTTCTTTATGCTTTCTTAAGAGCTCCATTAAAAATCCTCTTTTGTCAGTGTATTCTTAGTTTCCAGAGTCCCTAGTGTACACCCAATGCTGAACCATGTGACTACACGGAACTATGGGAGTCAGAAGTAAGATTCACAGTCAGTACAAAACTTACCCATCAGTGTTTACATTATAACCTCCCGAGGCAAGAATTACATCCGGTTCATCTGTTAAGGGGAAACCATCATGGAGTCTGATCCACGCTGTAACAGTGACGCCGTCATGGCAGCGTGACAGATTTCCAAGGCACCAGTGTGGGTAGGAGTCCAGGTCAGCATGGCAACCCTTGAGCGTGTCTGAATAGGCAAACAGTTGGGTTCCTAACTCCGTGTACGTCAAGTGTACTTGGCTTGTCTGGCCTCCAGTGGCTGTTTCAGAAGATCGGTAATGTGTAAGGCATATTGACTGATATTATTATAACAAAACAAATCACAATCTTTAAACATATTTTAACCAAGAAAGTCATCCATGCAATACTAATCGCATGCCCAGAACGCAACTCAGAAAATGCCAGAGAAATGTGTTTCTTATTATAAAAAGTACCGAAGAAAATTATTCAACCGGCTCTATGGCGAAGGTATTACAGGCTTAATTCGTAATCCCGCATGTCGCGTTCGAAGCAGAGCTGCGGAATATTTGGCGCCAGATCACCTTGCGTTTGGTTTTCATACCATGTGTATGAGTGCGGGTCGTTGAGAAAGCAATGGCAAACTACTGAACGTAAACTTGCCATGAAATCACAAAAGGTAAAGAAATTATGGGGTTGCCTGCGACGTTCTGTAACGGATATGCAACTAACTTTTTTTTAAAATTCTTCAACATAAATGTATAATTTTTTTATTTTTTTATTTTTTTTTTTTTTTTCATATCCTTTACAGGACATCGCTGTCAACACCAGCATCTTTCAGCTGTATGTTAATTTCTTGGCAAGATTACGCTCAGTAGTTTGCCATTGCTTTCTGAGCGGCCGGCTCACATACCCCGTAAGTTACCGATGCGATTCGAACCACTGCTGATTCTCACCGTCATCACGTTACCGACGAGAGTATACGAGATTACGGAGAAAAGTCATAACCTCTAAGCCACGAAGCCGGCAAATGTATAATTAATCTAGAAATATGTTTCAATGTGCCCTTTGCTCAGTGTGATGAATTGCTTCATGTAGAATAAGTCAAGAAAGTTAGTGGTTACTGCTTTTCAAATTGAAATACTTCGTGAAGAATGCGTGTAGAAAGTTTAGTGGATGTCAAAGTTTTCAAATTTCTTGATTTTGCAGTAAGTCATTCACATGTATTTTTTGTCGTTGAACAATGTGTGACAAACTGCTACGTGTTAAATTTATCGGAAGTTTAGTGGTCCAGTTATGATGAATTGCTTCATCCAGAATGAGTCAAAACATTTAGTAGTTGTCATTGTTCAAATATATTGAATTACGTGATAAAGAATAAATCAAGAATGTTTATCACTTGATGAGAGTGATACAATGCTTGGTGTAGAATGGGACACGACAACTTTGTAGCTTACAATCTGAAGAATAAAACAATGAACGATTCCAGTAATAGGAACCTGTTGTGACTTTGGGAAATGTTAGCATCAACACATCTTTCAGGCCTGAGTGTGCGGAGGATTTAGGTGGTCAATCCTTCCCTCGTCCGGCCCCGCTCATGACATTGTCAGCATAACCTCTTAACGATTACACCAAGGCATTCATGCTGTGTCATAAATTGCTTGGTACAAAATAAGTGAATGTATTTTTTATTGGCTATCATTTTTCAAAGTGTGTTGCATTACTTGGTATAGAATTAGTAAGAAACAGACAGTGATTGTCAACGTGTTATTGCTTTCTTGGTAGTTAATGATTATACACTTTCGCTGGTGAGAGGTGTTGTGCCGGATATTGCAGTTAAAATCGGACACACAGCACCATGTAACGGGAACTGGAACATATAACTGTGAATTGAGTGACCAAAGTAACAGCCAGACGTCGGCGTTTGTTATGTAACACATTCAAAATGAAACTCTAAGATTATTGTTTTTCCTAGGCCAGTTACTACTTCTTGGTGACCATGACAACACAACTGCTCATTGTATTGACGACTTCCTGGCAAGGAACTTTTCTTGACAAATGCATCCACCTGTGGTGTCTAACTCTCTGACGCCATTCTGACGTGATGTGTTCCTCACAAAGGAGTCATGTCATGCCGAATCAGCACATAAGAAACACAAAACCTTGAGCCGTATTGAGTAGATGTTGCTAGCCCTATATTGTATTGCCCATTCGCCACTTGATGGACGATGTCGTAGTTATCTCAGCGGCCAATTTACGTCCCATGATACTGGCTGGTACCCATATAAGGTTGACTTATAAAAACATACTGAAGGGTCAGGTTGAAGGCAAGCGAGCAAATGGTAGACAGCAATACAAATGGGAAGATAACATCAAAAGATTGACGAAAAGCAATCTGACAGAATGTACATTCAGGGCGGGAGACAGACAGTGTTGGAGATTAATTGCAGCCAACCTTCATTGAGGAGACGGTACCTGACTGATTGATATATGGTTGGATTCCAGGTGTGGTATAAAAATTCACCTCGATGGGGATTCGAACACATGACTACCGGGCTGCCAGCAAGCGTGCTAGCCACTTCCCTGCCTCGACGTCTCCTCGCCAGCACATTAGTATTTACCAGTTGAATGCAGCAAATGGTACCCTAGCCTTGCTTGTAGCCCAGTAGCCTACACCTTCAGACCCTCTTAATGAACTAACAAACAAGCCGTTGAAGTCTCTAGCAGCCAAAGCCGCGTCATTCGTCCACACAATTATTATACATTTACTATCAGTGCTCAGTAGTCTGTCGGGAATCTGAGTTTGTACATATTTTATGCCCGAGAGATAGTCGACTCTCGACAGCCGGTTGATGAAAGCCAGCCAGATCCCTCAAACAGAATGCTAATTAATTGCATGTTCTTTACATGATGTTGCAATCAACCATAGAATTTTTTGGCTTTTTGTGATTTACTAGACAATTTTTAAGTATATTAGTGTGCCTTTCCTTTCTGAAAAACCGACGCTCATATCATCGAAATCAGCGCATCATGTCTGCAGCTGATTTCGAACCCTGGGCTGGGTGTGATGGGAAGTTGTGACACGCGTTGACTGTTATTAGCCGTAGTTCCGGTAATCAAAAAGTAACTGCTGAAATATTCGATGGAGATGGACACGTTAGTATTCTGCAACTGGATCTCTCACTGACCGCCATTTATCGTGAGCAGTTATGCTTCTCCAGATCTCGAGATCCCTGGCATGGTCTGATATGTTTCGATGCCGTAATGAAAGACTGTGTGTAATGTCCTCTCCCTAAGCCTCTTTCCATCAGTGTGGTTTGTTATTTTGTCTTCCTCTAGCTCTACAGCCAGAGCCACTTCTGATGTATGTTCAAAGTGTTCACTGACGGAGCTTCATGTTCATTAGATTTCTAAGCAACTGCAACTATTTTCTCTCGGTAATGTAATGAAGAGAGTAGTACCTATGATAGTTCTGATGTATCATCAAGATCATCGTCATTAACATCATCGTTATTATCCTCATGTAGCATGTCCTTCTCTCAACGTCGCCCTCAACACGGATATTGAAAAGATGCTGGAACCTTTGCCAGTGCCACTGCCTTATTCATTTCACACCACCGGTGCCTTCAGTGTCCTGTGTGCAGCATAGTGCAGGCCAACACAGGAACCATGCTGTTCTTTTTAAGTCACGTGGCCTTGTTTTTGTTTTGATCTGTTCTCTCACTTTGAACTCTAGTGTAGTCCATAACCTACTACTTCTTCTAGAGCACTGGGCTGATTGTTACGTGTGAATAAACTTTCCCTATTACCAGTGTCCCTCGCCATCAGGAGAACTCACTACGACGTCTCAGGTACTTGTAATATATGTCCCCAAGTCAAGGACGAGAAGTCAACATTTTAGTCTAGCTGACCGGTGTAGGGGTTGAACCCGCTGCCTCGGCGTCAGCACACACACCGGAAGTTTAAGAACCGACCCTCTATTCTATCCGGCTATGCAGCCGTTCTCTGTGGAGTTTACTTTCTAACATCACCATTTCTAATCCGTGTTGTTAGCCAAACACTATCACAGTCCTGAAAGACACGCATGAAACACATCACTACTCAGACATCTTCATCTTTCTTCTCTGGGCCCTTTTACACAGTTTGAGATGCATTGTGTATATGGTGCTGTACATATTTTTGCTATAGACGGAACGTCAATCCGTTAATAATGTGGTAAAAATAACGTTGACCGCCATTATTTCTAATATATTTTATGTTGCCCAATTTAGACTGGGTGGGCCTGGGAGCCATTGTCAATTTTAAAAATCCGAGTGCATGACTACCGTGTAGGAGGCGAACTTCTAATCCCTATACTTCCGCGACTCCTGTACATAACAACATTATCTAACTAGTCCTCATATATAACATATCATTACAGCAGATACACGTAACACAACATTACTTACCTAATACATACACGTAACACAACATTACTTACCTCGTGCACAGACGTAACATAACATTACTTAAATGTAGTTCATTCACAAATGTTTGCCTTCGCATAAACAGCCATAACTCAATAACTAACTGAGGAAAATGATGAGATTTTGCATATAACCTTATCAGTATGTACGCACAATTGAAAAAAAAAAAATTTCTGGAGATTGTACAGCAGATCTCAATGTTCTTTTATATGCGGTATATAATTTGCGGGTTAGAGATGAAGTGCATATTATGAAATGTATTATGTATTCACATTGAAATATCAGTGTTCAACAATGAATAGTCTCCGAAGAACCGAAGTTGCCTTTAGACCTATCACAGAATATTCCTTGGGTGTGTGTAAATATAAGACGACAGCGAAAATTTCATAACGATGCAACAGATACTTCAAAAATAATTGAACGTGAATGAGGGCAAACATTTCTGAACGCACTATAGTACATAGACACACACAAGAAAAACACTTAACAATTATTAATTACCTCATACACAAACATACACAAATGACATACACAACAATCATTACTTACCTAGAACACACACACACACACACACACACAACACACACACACACACACACACACACACACACACAAGTAACACACATAAAAATCATTACTTACTTAGTACACGGGCACACATAAGTAGCACGCTAACCAATCTGCCTGCAGAAAGAACCATTGTCTAGCGGTTTTTCCCTGTGCATGTGCGGCAATCTCTTGTTCCCTTCAGCGTTTGTTGTGCAATCTCTTGATCCTTTTCAGTGTATTCTTCCATATAAAACCTCAATGATTGATTGCTTGAGACTGATAATGAAAGAAAATTGCAGGGAGTGGATGAGAAGGACTATAGTTTTTTTTTAAAAAGAAAGACGGCATCATCATTATCATCGAGCTAATTCGAATGCTGACTTTATTAGCCGCTTAGAAATATGGGGACACCTATATGCCGATAACAGGGGACATCCATATACCTGTAACAGAGAAGATGAAGTGGATGGCCGGGAAATAGATTCCAATCTCCAATTAATCAACAAAAAGATGACAACCTTTTTTAAAAAAAACCTGGTACCTTTAGCAGTGGGACTCTTTGCTGTTTGTTGAAGATAGAGAAAGTATGGTATTGTCTCTATTGCTGTGATGTCGATTCTTGACTCAGTGCAATTAAATTGTTCTGATAACTGTTACGTATTGTGCTTGTATATTACAGTTAGTAAAGTAGTGACTGAGAGTTGTTGTTGTTGTTGTTGTTGTTGTTGTTGTTGTTGTTGTTGTTGTTGTTGTTGTTGTTGTTGTTGTTGTTGTTGTTGTTGTTGTTGTTGTTTGTCCATCAAGAATGATGATGACCATTCATTTCATCCAGTGGGTTGAAAGTATGAAGCCGTGAGGTTCTAAGATGGCTGATAAGGCCTATTTTGGCTCGAAATGTTCTTTGACAATGTGGACAAAGAATTCTTGACGTTTCTGGAGGAGGATTTTCTGCAGTGAGGTTTTCGTGCCCTGCCTTTTCTTCACAACTTTTGCAGTCCTGGTTGCCTCTCACGTGACTGCACCCTTACGTAATGATGCACGCCACGAATTTCGGTCTTTGACAGCAGTCTCCCAGGTGTCAAGATGAATTCCAAAAGCATTCAGTGAGATTTTCAGTGTTGTTACAGCGTTTCCTCTGGCCGCCTTGGGAGCGTTTACCACAACGCAACTCGCCGTAAAAAAAAATCGTTTAGGGAGCCTGTGATCTGACATGCGAGTTAAGTGATCAACCCAGCGAATCTGATTCTTCATTAGTAGAGTGTGGATACTGGGCATGAACGCTCTTTCTAGAACTTCAGTGTCTGGGATCTTGTCTTGCCATTTAATCTTCAATAGCTTCCTAAGGCAGACTATGTGGAAGTGGTTTAATTTCCTAGGGTGTCGCTGATAAACAGTCCAGGTTTCACAAGCATATAGCAGTGTGGATAATACAACTGCTTTGTATACTATCAGCTTTGTTTGCAGGCTTATTCCATTTATGTCCCATACATTCTGGTACAGTCTACCAAAGGCCGCGCTGGCCTTGGAGATTCTTGCGATTCACTTCGTCATCGATTGTGGCAGCTTGTGACACAGTGCTTGCCAAGATAGTGAATTTGTCCACAACACTTAGTCTGTGACCATTCACTTTGATAATCGGCACAGTGTGATTATTCCCTGGAGCTGGCTGGTACATAACTACAGTCTTCTCCAAGTTGATATCGAGCCAAAAGTTATATATATATTATATACTATATATATTATAAACAAGAAAGGGGCACAACCTTGTCGTACTCGGAATCTTATGGTGAAGGGTTCTGAGTGTCTTCCAGTTGCTCTCACTATGCATCATGTTGTTGTATAAGCTTCTACATTGGTTTGTTAGATGTGTACTCACTCCATATGTTTAATAGATTTTCCACAGTTGATTCTATCTACTCTATCAAATGCCTTTTCTTGGTCGACAAAGGCCTAAGTAGCGTCATTGAATTTGATTGATTTGTCTATAAGTTGTCTAAAAGCAAAAATGGCATCTGTGCATCCTTTGTTTTTCCTTAATCCAAGTTGTGTTTCGCTGAGCTAGGGTTCTATAATAATTTTTAACCTGTTCTCGAGAATTTTGCAAAATATTTTCCCAGTGTGGCTCAACAGTGAAATGTCTCTGTATTGTGTGCAGTCTCTTTTGCTGTCTTTGTTGTGCCAAATTGGGATAATTATGGCGTTTCCACAGTCTCATGGTGTCTGTTGTTCTACCCAAACATGGCTGAATAGTCTATGTAGTCATGCTGTTCCTACTTCTCTTGCTGCTGTAATTAGTTCATTTGGTATTTCATCTTGCCCTGGTGATTTGTTCAATGGGGTTAATCTGATGGCTTCTATAATTTCTTCTTTCAGTATGTCTGGGTCTAGTTCTTCGGTGGCATCTGTGTCGGTTTTTTTAATTCTTGTGACATCTGGTGGGATGTTGAGAAGTTGTTCGAAGTACTGTTTCCATCTTATTAGGATTTGTTTTTGTTCACTTACTGGTTATCCATTTTCACTGTTAATTATTTCAGTTGGGTCAAAGGGTTCTCCTCTGGTTCTCATTGCACTTATCTTTTTATAGAAGTTTCTAGTTGCCTGCTTGTAGTTTTTATTTAGAGTTTCTCCTTACTCCTCCCAGTTTTTTTGTTTTTCTCTCTTTCCTATTCTATTCACATGTCTTCTCGCTATTCTATGTTATAAGTAATTTATTAATTAGTACTGGACATTATTTCCACACAACGAGGTTGGGTATATGTTGCCACAGTGTAGATGATGTGATCAATATTTCACCGGCCGCCTTACTTCCCCGAGCATTTCGTGATACCAATTTTAGTTTATCTCGCCTTGGGAGACTCGGTAACTTATTAACAAATGAGGGTTCGTATACATTACTAAATGTATATATCATCATCATCATCATCATTATCATTATCATTGCATCACTGTCATCGACATTATTATCACCATTATCATTATTATCATCATCACTGGCATCTACATTATTATCATCATCTTTATCATCTTTATCATCGTCATCACCTTTATCATCTTCATCACCATTATCATCATCATCATCATCATTATCATCATCATCATCATTATCATCATCATCATCACCATTATCATCATCATCATTAGTATTATCATGGAGGTTAGTATGGCCAAATGGATAAGAGCGCTTGCTTTTAAACTTCCGGTGTACTGATGGCGAGTTAGTTCAACTCCAACACTGGTCAGTTGGACTAAAATTTTGACCCCTTGTCTTTGACTTGAGTACATAAATAAGTACTTCTGAGTTCGCCTGATGGCGAGGGATATTGGTAGTAGGGAAAGCTATCCCACATCCGAAAATCGGTCCAACTTAGTCTGCGCTCTAGTTCAAAGAGACCGGAAGAAAACAAAAACGAAAATTATTATCATTCCATCATCATGAGTATCATCATCATCATCATGATTATCATCATCATCATGATTCTTATTATCTACATCTTCATGTGCGACGCTGGTAAGTCTAGTAGACCATGGATCTCTGTGTAAAACTACCAACGATGCCTTTGATTAGGTCTGTGCTCCTTTCTCTAATATCCTATTAGTGTTGGAACTCTTCGCTGGCTGCTGAGGATGGGGACGGAGCGCTTATGGGAATGTCCCGAATGCTGTGATGTCGGTTCCTAAATCAATCAATCTCTAATATGCCAAATGACCATGCCCTATCTGAGTTATAACATCGAATCCCACCACCACCCCCGAAAAAAATATTTTCTAAGCATTTTATCTCTTATGGCTAGGGTGCATTGCAAAATAAAACTTTGCTTCAAATATCTAATAATCATTACTTGACTTGTCCGCAGCGGATAATCTGCCTAATCACATCAGCTATTGAGTGTTGCTTACTTTATAAATGTGGGGCCTCTGATGCCACGGTAGCTGATTCAGTTGGATCAGTTGGACTATAATGTTGACGTCTTCTTCTTGGCTTGGGGACGTAAATTACAAATACATCGGAGGTCGGGGTGGGTTCCCCTGATAGCGAGGGACACTGGTAATAGGGAAAGTTAATCAACACACACAAATCATTCCAGTGCATTAGAAGTAGTAGGACGTGTATGGACTACGCTTGAGTTCAAAGCGAGCGAAGGCAAACAAACAAAACGATTATATGGCTGGTACCATATGTGCCCAATACCCCTCATGAACCAATACATACAATTCATTGCGTGAACAAGCGTTCGTTATCTTTACCAGCTATGATGCATGTACATGCAGAGCTACTATAATGATTCACTTCAATTACTATTATTAAAACAACAGTTACATTGGCACCTTGCCGTCTTGACAGACGATAGTTTGTGCTTCAAAAAGGCATAATAACTTTTACGCATGGCGGTATCGAATGTGACTGATAAGGCCAATTCGCGCTGTAAATGTTCGTCCACAGTGGGTGCATGTGAACACGTGGTCATTTCCACCATCACGCACCATCTAACGTCTCACACGCTCGGGGTGTGACTTATCTGCAATAATTTTCTCCTTTGTCGTTATTCCATTTCTGATGATTGCCCTCCATGCAACACGTTCAGCCGCGACTTGCTCCCAATGTGCATTATCAATGCCTGTATCAATCATGTCTCGCTTACACACATCTTTGTATCGTAGTAGAGGCCGACCCTGAGATCTCTTACCCATATGTAATTCACCAAAAAAGATGTCCTTTGGTATTCTACCATCGTCCATCCTCCTAAGATGTCCTATCCATCTAAGTCTACGAAGACGGAGCATGGAATAAATCGTCACACAACCTGATCTTTCCAATTCTTCAGTATTTGTGATTTTGTCTTGCCACTTAATACCAAGAATTCTTCGTAGACACCGCATATGAAAGCTATTTAGACGTTTTTCTTAGTGTGAGTAAGTTGTCCAGGCTTCACTGCCATAAAGAAAAGTACTAAGGACACAGGCTTTGATAGACAAATACTTTTTGTTTTGGCATTAAGCTTCCTGAATCTCCCAGACTCTTTTTGCTAACATGTTCATTGTTGTTGCTGCCTTGCCAATCCTGATGTTGATTTCCTGATCGAGGGATAATTTGCTATTTACCTCTGATCCTAGATATGTAAAATGGTCTACCATCTCCAGTTCGGCGTCGTCAATAAAGATTGATGGTACCCCATGTGCACCTTGTGACATAATCTGTGTCTTCTTTTTGCTAATTGTTAAACTAAATCTAGAACAAGCATTGGAGAATGCAGATAGTAGACGTTGCAATTCTTCCTCAGAATGGATCGTAATTGCAGCATCATCTGCAAAAAGCAACTCTCTGATCAGTACCCTCCTAATTTTGGTCTTGGCCTTTAATCTCTGAGCATTGTAGAGGCCGCCATCTGTGCGTGAGTGAATGTATATACCACCATCCTGATCACGAAAGGCATATTTCAGTAGAAGTGAAAAGTATATTCCAAAGAGAGTGGGAGCTAGTACACAACCTTGCTTAACTCCACTCTTGATTTCAAACTCTTCAGAAGTTGCACCATCAAACTTGTGTATACCCTTCATGCCTGTGTGGAACGATTCCACAATGGACAGAAGAGTTACAAAAACAACAGTATTGCATTCAAATTCTTTGTATAGTAGTGCTAATGTGGTTTTTTAATGACTACAGACGACCACGACAACAACAACAACAACAACAACAAATAAACAAAATAAATATTAAAAAAAGACGTTGTTTGCATCTTACCTGTAATTCACTGTGAAAGACATCGTACTACTACTGTATTATGTTCTACCGATGCTCACGGGGTATATGAATCGCTCAGACAGCACGCGAGCCTCCTGCATGTGCAGACTGCGGTGTCATGTACGCAGTCAGATAGGGAACTATCAATAATTGATGGACTATTGATTAGAACAAGAGAAGAGCTGGAATGTCTTACCTGCCAAATGAAAACATCAGAAGATGACATTGGTTTTCTGACAGACTGTATCTAATCAAATTATGTGGAGGGAACCTACTGTGGGTATGTGAATTGTTAGAAGCTTCACATTTTGTAAGATAGTGGAAGTGATAGTTGTAGTAGTAGCAGCGATTGCAGAATAAGAAGAGGAAGAATAATAATAGAAAGATTAAGAAGAGGCAAAGTAAGACGAGGAAGAATAAAGAGAGGAAGAATAAGAAGAGGAAGAATAGGGAGAAGGAACAGGTGTTGGAAGAGGTCAGAGGAGGTGTTGCAAGAGGGAGGAGAGGAGTTGGTAGAGGGAGGGGGAGGAGGTGTACGAGGCAGGGGGAGATGGAGCCGGAAGAGTGGGGGGAGGAAGAGTGAGAAGTAGAAGGAAGCGGGAGGGAGAGTAGAAGAAATATGATGACGGAGGAGAAGGAGTTGAAGAGGAAGTAGAAGACATTTAAGAATAAACAGGAGGAGAAGAAGTCTTTCAGGTGAAGAGGAAATTATAATTCCGATATGGATCTATGTGGTAGTGCATTAACTCTTCGACCTTCTGTCGCTGATTCGCGGGGTGCAATGTGGAGTTAATTGACTTTGGCGCGGTACGCGAGTGAGTAATATGTGAGTGGGCAGATGTGTACACAGATGTACGCATGCCAGATATGCAGCAATTAAAGAGAACCTTATTAAACGAATGTGATTTAGGCAAGCTAGGTCGCCGTGGACAGATAAGATAAGAGTAATAAGACATTTTATGTTAAATTCTCAGTGACGAAGTGTTGTATTATCATAGAATCTCAGAAGAACGCAAAATTTGATTGCCTGATGTAGCGTCACTTGTGCCAGAAGCATACTTTAGGAAAATGAAAATTCATTTATTGACATATGATCGACATCAGTGCTCCACTCTCCTCTGTGAAATAAACATTGCCGGCCCTTTTTACTTATACCCTATGCCATGTGTGCTTGGTGACCATGCCTTCACACACACAACACACACACACACACACACACACACACACACACACATACACACAAAAACAGATTGCTCGCATCAGAAGATGACAGTCCATATTCTTTAGTTATGTCTTGAGAAGGGGAACGCTGTAAGGTAATACAGGCAGATGGAGACCCAGAGAGAAGATGCTGGAGAGTTAGAGATAGTGCATGGAAGAGCATCAGTATCAGAAATGAGTGGCTGCACACGAGAGAGAAGGCTAGATCACAAACACCGCACGACACGGTCTATAGGACGAAGAATGAAATAACTGTCTGTAACGGAAAAAAAGTTGACGAAGAAAATGTTGCGTGTTGAAAGTTGAAATACCCAGATTCTAATAGTGAACATGTGAAATATTAATTGCTTCAACTGGGGGGTCCGGAAACTTCCAAGGACTACCTTATTCGCGTGTCCATACAGGGTGTTCAAATATAGATGACAAACTGTCGGTCTACAAGTCTGTAGCGTTTTCTTTCGAGCAATAGGTCGAGTACTGTACGACAGTGGCAATTTTCTCTGAGTTATTCATGTTGGTGATAAATTGGGACCACGGAGTCCTTTCTTGAAAGTCTTTGTGTTTCAGCTTACAGAAAGTTGGCTTGTTTTAGGAACATCGCTGAATTCCTACACTGTCCTGCGATTATCCTTGTGTGATCTATAATGGGCGACTGATAGTAGAAGACTGGATTACGTTAGAGATATATGAGTGCAATGATAGTGATAAGTAAAATAAAAGACTTTGGAGTGGGTTCACCTGATGGCGAGTGGCACTGGTAACGGTGTAAGCTAATCCACACGCAAAATTCAGTAGTGTGTTTGGACTACTCTTGAGTTCAAAGCGAGAGAGCGCAAAAAACAAAACAAAAGAAGCAAAAAAACATCGGGTCTGCCAGAAAGTATTTCGCCCTTCTCCCTGCCTTGTGCATTATCATGCTTAACAGATCTCTAATGTCCTGTACGCACCTTCGTGTTGGCTTTCCCCTGCATGTTCTCACATTTGCTTTACATTGCTGTACTATCAAAACTATTGCTTAGCCTAGAGTACTTCAGTTTCCGACACGTGATGCTATAAAAGAGACAGTATTCTTCGATACACAGATCATGTAGAGTTCAATATTTGTCTTATTCATGACCCACGGTAGTTTAAGAATATTTATATAGTCTAGTTCTGTGAACCGGCTCTGTGGCGAATATGATACGGACGTAATTCATAATCCCGCATATAACTTTTCAAACACATCTGCGGCCTGTTTGGAAGCAGACCGTCGTGCGTAGTTTTTATTACTAATGTATGTTTGCCCGTCTTTCAGAAAGCAATGGCAAACTGCTGAACTTACACTTGCCAATAAATCACAAACAGCAAATTAAAAAAATGCCGGGGTTGAGTGCGACGTCCTGTAAATGATATGCAACTAACCAACTTTCTGTAAGGAAGTCATTAAGGACGTCAATAGGCAAGTGTCACAAATAGGCTGTAGAAAATATAACTTATATAGGATAACAACTGAAACCAGTTTATTTTTATACATACATTGTCCTTTATTTCTCAACATATTTCCAACCAACTTGATGCACTTATCCCATCGTTTTATCAGTCCTCCCAAACCGGACTGCATAGAACTGCGTGCGTCTGTTTTCTAAACCACGTTTCACTTCACATTCAACTTCGGCGTCATTCACGTCCTTGAGAAAATTTTTCTACCCAGCTATGCACCGCTTTATAGGGACAAACATTTGTCAGCATAAACAGGAAGCATTTCCTTATGAATGTCCTTTGCAGGCAGTCCTTTTGCCCACAAAAAACTGCACAACAGCACGTTGCTCTTGGTTGTACACTCCGTAAGTACAGTCGCCATTTTGTTTATGCGCTTGCGCATTGCATGATACACCTAGCGCCACCCTGACGAACGGGAATATAAAGTTCGATGTTGCTGTCACCTAATGACACCTGTAGAAAACACCAACTACATTTACCTGCCATCCCACAGAAACTGTGTGACTTACTTATTGACTCTTCCTCGTATTTACGTTTGGAAACCCCAGTTTTCTTGTTCACTTAATGCGATATAATGTCCATGACAGAATCCTTTCCTTTTTTTCACAGAATTTGTACTTTATTGTGTTTTATGTTGTTGTGCCGTATTATTTTTAACAGTCCCAGTTGTTATCTATGGAGCCAAGTTGCTGAAAGTTTGTAAAGATTTCAATTCATTTATAACGAATTGTAATTTTTGGTTCCCGTGTAGTTTGCTTGTGGACATTATTATTGTGCTTTTATGTAGTTCAGGACAAGATGTTGGTCTTCACTGTGTCTTTTGACAGATGGATCTAACTGTTCTAACACTGTTTAGCACTGTTTCTGGGGAGGACCGTGTCATCTGCTTATCTAATGTCTGGCAAGAACGAATGGATAAAACTTCGCGCGGCTCTCATCCTATTTAGTGTTTCTGATTTCATTTTATGCATGGATGTTGGATGGTGATCAACCCTGTCTTTCTCTCCTTTACACCTCAAATTAATTTATGATTCATCAGGTACTCTTCCTCATCATCATCATCATCATCATCATCATCATCATCTTCATCATCATCATCATCATCATCATCATCATCATCATCATCATCATCATCATCATCATCCATCATCATCATCATCATCGTCGTCGTCATCATCATCATCATCATCATCGTCGTCGTCGTCGTCGTCGTCGTCGTATTCTCCTTCTTCTTCTTCGAACACACGATGCCAACCTGAATATATCTTAAGAAATCAGCAGTCAACTTGCGATTATTAACATCTTCATAGTTTGTCTTCAACAAGATCGGGTGTGGACCAAAAATGTTGTCTTTGTTCTGCGTCCGTGCTTCGGCGTGTGCGTGTTTGTGTTTGTATGTGTATGTGTGTGTGGGCATACGCGCGGGCGTTTGTGCTCACAGTTCATTTATGTCGTTTTCTTCAGGTTCTGTGCTGTATTCGTTTACACAGTGCAGTATTGTTAGCTTCTGATTATACATATCGGGAAAAAAATCCGGGGTTGTTTCCCTTAGACCGAGTACTCTCGGGTTATGCAATTATTAACTACTTGTGTGTGAAATGAAAGCAATGACATACTACTGAACGCAAACTTGCCAAGAGGTCATAAACAGCAGAAAAATGTTGGGATTGACTACGACGTCCTGTAATGCATATGCAACTAACTTTTTTTGGTATGTGAAGTACAAGTACTAGCCAGTAAACAGCGGACACATGACCTTTATTTCAATCAGCCGAAACCCTCCTTGTCTTACACCAGCAACGGTAGCAATGCATTAGTGATATTTTTAGTTTAGCAATGCATTAGTGATATTTTTAGTTAACTACTTGCACACCGGGGTATGCAATGCATTATTAGTGATAGTTTTAGTTAACTACCTGCATACCGGGGTATCCCTATAGTCATGGGTTTGGTCCGCACCGTGACGGATTCTAATTTTTAAAATACACTTGGCTACCAGATGCCACCTGCCTAAATTGAGTACAAGGAAATGTCTGGGGAAGCAAAGGCGGCCAATGTGATACTGACCACCGTGTGGCGATTGGTCTATAAAAATATGGGTCTGGCACCATATGCACAGTACACCTTAAGGCGTGGGAAATGGTCCTTTACTTACTTGACTTTCTTGCATACTGGGTTCTTCTTCTCTTCTTTTTCTTCTTAATCTTGCCCTTTATTCCCCCACGTAGGTCCTCAACAAACTCGCCACGACTTCGTATCTGTTGCTAATTTCTGCATCTCCTTCCCATATACGTGAACTCTGTCTTTAATGTCCATGTGTTTTTATGTCTCCCTCTGTTTCATATACCGGGTAATATGATATTAATTTTAATTATAGTGCTTCTATTATCCACATACACCAGTTAATCAATGTTTTGTTTTAATCAGTAATTGCCTTCGTCGTTTCCCATGCTTCTTTTCCAAGCAGCAATTGTGACTTAACGTTAGAATTAAATACCCAGTGTTTGTTATTATAGTTAATGCCTCTTGACTTCCACATAATTCTTAGTTCTTGGAAGATTCCATTTCCCTGTGTATTCTTATTATAATACCCTTATTCGTTCATCTGTTTTTGTCTGCATTGCTACAAACATAGGTGTGAGGTTTCATCTCTTAAAGTGAGGTTTCACCAAGAAGGATCGGGTTATCATTTTTTGGATTTTTTATCCTTGTCTTTTATCTTTGCATTTAGAGATCTCATCAGCGAAGTCCAGATCATCGGGTTGCGTTGTCAGAGTCAACTGAATTCAATTTCTGGTGTTGGTTATTGTAGTCATAATCCAGTCTATAATAAGTAGGCAAAGTAAGGGACATTTTTACAAGCCATTGAACATATGGAGCTCGAAGCATGTTTTTATTGACCAATCTGCACTCGATAGGTGATGTGATCAGTATCACATTGGCTGTCTTTACTTCCCAAGACATTTCCTGACGCTCGTCTTTGATGAGTCAGCCTGGCAGCCCGAGGTCCATATTTTTAAACATTCTCCCTCATGTAGATTCGAATCCATAACTGCCGGACCGGAAGGTCAACGTATAACCACCACTCTACCGCGCCTCCCAATTTATAGTCATTAAGAATAATACAAGTGATAACCGGTAACCCTGTCGCACATTTTTTTTCTTTAAATTTAAGTTGCATGTCCTTCACAGGACGTAGCAGTCATCCCCAGCATTTTCGCTGTTCGTGATTCCTGGGCAAATATGCTCTTTTAAATGTATCTTTCTTTTTCTTCCTTGAAGAACTCTGCATTTCATGCCATTATATGTTGCCTTTAATTAATAAGTAATTAATGTTCTGTGGGATCCCTAGCAGCTCATCAAGTTCCAAACGGATAGCCTATCAAAGCTCTCAAAGGCCTTTTTGTAATACATAAATTCAATATAAATTGGCCAGTTCAGTTATATTCTTTCCTCTATTATTATGAGTAATGTGGCTATCAGGTCAGTGTAGAATCTATTTGGTCTGAAGCCTGTATTTTCATCCTATAGTCAATGGTATGTCATCATCTCTCCAGGATGCGCGTGCTTAAAATTGTTTCCTAGGAACAAACAATAACGTCATTCCTCTATGTATTTCGCACTTTTGCACGTCCCATTTCTTTAGCAGCGTCATCAAATTTGATAGTAATTATTCAGTTTTGCAGATTGATATGTTGCCATAGGCAACCAGTTGCTCGTTACTACGCCTATGGCATGGCTGATGCGTGGTTTATTTGGCACTTGGTGATATATAGGCATCAACAATACTTGGGTTGATACCCATGATCTTATACCTCATAGTCGAGTTTACTCCCTTGCTGACGCTGCGTTCGTAAAGACTCATGTGCGGACAGCACGCCCTTTCTGTGAGATGCCCCTCTTATCTGTGCGGGCGTATTTCTGCGCCATTTCATTGATGTCTCAAATTGATGATATCAACTATACGTGTCATCTTAACAACACAGTATTTACCCAACTGTTAACTCAAACAATCTAATAATGAATTTTATTGTATACAATATGAACCAGTGCAGATATTCATATTCTGCTTTTAGATACGAAAGCCTGTGTAAGTCAAGTTAGGTCCACATGTGTGCTACAATGTTATTCAACACTCCAGCATAAATGTATATGCCAAAGTGGACTGTTTTGTCAGAAAGGAACACTGGGACTGGCTTAAGGAATTGGAGGAATTACCAGGTGACAGGCTACTCATATGTGGAGACTTCAATGCAAGAAAACAGAGATTGGGACAGCAGTGGAGAAAACCGACAGGGAATCGCCCTTACTGATGCCATGGTGGACTCCGATGTGGTCTGCATAAATGATGGTAGGCCAACTAGAATGGCAATGAGGCCTGGCGATGCGGACAAAGCTATTGACTTGGCACTTGTCTCCCAGTCATCAGTCCTTGATGTAAAGTGGACTGTCTGTTTTGAATGACCAAGGGAGTGATCACATGCTATGCTCAGTCCTGATATCTAAATCCAGGAAAGTTAAGGCTGGGAGAGCGCGCAAGACCTTCCGGTATGAGTGGACCGACAGCCTTCTTGGAAGCCTCAGATAGGGAGCATGCAACAGCGATGTTAAAACTCCCTTTTTGCAACCCCCATGGTGGACCCCAGAAGTAGACCAGGCTTGGAAAGCAAAGAGAGCTGCAGTGAAGCAACTAAGGAAAGTGCGACAGACACTCAGAAGCTCACGAAAGGAAGTGGACACGCGGAAAATGTCAAGAAAGACAAGTGGAGGTTTTCAAGCGCTGTGCTGCAGAGGCCAAAGAAGTCAAAATGGGAATGTTCATGAAGGAGATTGGAGGTGATAAAACACTGCGAAAATTCTGGAAACTGCACAGACAAATTACAAAGAAAAGATCGGCCTATGACAGTGGGAACAATTATAGAGATGATGGTGTGCGCGTGACAACAGACACAGAGAAAGGGGAGGCGTTTCTCCAGAGATTTTTAGAGCAGATCAATCATGATGATTGCGGACACCAGGGATGCAGTTAGAGAGGAGTTATCTGGCACCATAAAGAATATGCATTATGAAGAAATCATACGGGTTGAAGATGTTAAACATATTTTGAAAAAGGCAAAAGACACGGCACCAGGGCCTGATGGGGTCAGGTATGGCCACATGAAGGCTTTGAGCGATGTAGACCTGAAGGAGATGACCGACTGCTTTAACCAGAGCATTAGGACAGCATCAGTACCGCAGGATTGGGTACACAGTCTATCTCATCCCTCTCCCAAAACATTCAAGGATCATTCAAAGCTTAGCGGCTTTAGGATCATCACCCTTCAAAATACATTTGGGAAGGTTTTAGAGAAGATAGTCGCTGTCAAGCTGCAAGAGTTTTTGGAAAGGGGAAGCTTCTTCCAAGAGGCCTGGGGAGCTACAGGCCAGGAAAAGATACCTGGTCAAATGCAGCCACTTTTGCCTTTGACGTTTATGAGGGGTTCCAGAGTAGACAGGAAACGATGGCGGCAGCGCTGATCTCGAGGATGCGTACAATAGAGTTCGATATGATATTTTGATGACCGCACTGATGGAGAAGGGGGTCAATCCCTGGTTGATGAACTGGATAGCGGCCGTCCTGCATTCTCGTCGGGTTGCTCTCCGTCTGGGTGCATGGACCTCAGAGCCACATATTTTAACCCCGGGACTGCCACAGGGATCCGCAATCTCACCGGTGCTCTTTAACGTGTATACGAGCAAGATTGCAAACCTAGAAGCACCAGGGGTTGGAAGGATACTAACATTTGCAGATGATATTCTTGCATATAGCAGGGGAGAGATAGGGAGCAAACAGCCCAGGAGCTACAGGCGACAGTAGACAAAGTGATTGACTGGTGCACTGAAATGAGTGCTGTCATCCACCCGGAAAAGGCGGCTGTTTTGTGGTGCTCTCTGGACAACAGGATTGTGAGAGCTGATGTCCCAAGCCTCACGATAGATGGTAGAAGCGTCAACAGAGAGAACAAACTGAAGTATCTGGGAATCACATTTGACAGGAGCCTGTCCTTCAAGGACCATGTGGAGACGGTTGTGACAAGATCTCAAAAGGGACTCAATGCACTTAAAACTATGGCTGCAATGGACATAGAGCAGAGAATGCTTTTCACACTATACCAGCACTTGATCCTCTCAGTGATTGATTATGGACTAGGACTGCTCACTGTCTCAAAGAGTCAGCTGGTGAAATTAGAGCGCATACAGAACGAAGCTATGCGGGTCATTCTGGGATGCACCAGAGACACCCCAGTAGTGTGTATGCGGTACATCCTTGGTTTGCCGACTGTTGCTGGTAGGCTCAAGGTGATGCAGGCGAAGGCATACCTCAGAGTAGCTGCTGACACAGATCACCCGTTGCATGAGGCGCTGGACGCAGTTAAGGGTCAGCGACTGATAAGAGGGAAATCATAGATGGCTCAGGCGGAGGTTACGATCAGGCAGGTGTGCATCTTGGAGAACATTAGGCGAGGAGAGGAGTGGGTCAGAGTGCCAGCGGAGCAGTCAGACTTGTGCAGAGTTATAATCACATTGAGCCGGGAGTGCAGGGAGTGGCCAGCAGGGGCCACGGAAGTGGAAATCCAGCAACTAATTCAGGATAATGCTCGCCCGGGTGATGTGATTATCTACACGGATGGTTCGGTGTTGAGAGGTAGTAGAAGTGCCTGGGGGTTCTTGGCAAAGGCTAATGGTCGACGTTTGGTGCAGGAGAGCCTGGCATATGATACCACAACATCTAGCTTAAGAATGGAGGTGGAGGCAGTCAGTGCAGCTTTCCGCTGGATGGAGAATACGATACACACACACACACATCGTGATTGTAACTGACTCAGAAAGCATGCTGAGTAGGGTGAGGACAGGCAAGCTTCGTGCAGAGTGGCTTGCTTCGCTTCGGAAGTCACGGGTGGCAAGCATCGTCTGGATCTTTTCTCCGGGGCATGCTGGTGTGCTGGGAATGAACAGGCAGACAGATTGGCTGGCTCTGCAAAACTTGGTGGAGTATTGATGCATGATAAGGCAGACGTAGTTGCGGCCTTGTGGGAGCACGTGTACACCTCAGAGGAGCAAATGGATCACCATGGTCTGGCAAGAATGAGACAGCGAGGAGTAACGAGGGGATCTGGCCGATGCTCGACACATAGAGGAAATGCGAGACGCACATATAATCAGATTGCTACTGGTACTATTGGGATTGGAACTCTTCGCTGGCTTCTGGGGATGGGGATGGAGCGCTTATGGGAATGCCCCGAATGCTGTGATGTCGGTTCCTAAATCAATCAATGAATCAATCAATCAATCACTTGCATTTTGAATGGACTCACATAACTTGATCCAATAGCCATTTGCACACTGCCTGGCAGCCTTTTGCATATCCTTCCTAGCTTGCTTCAGTTCACTGAGAGTGTTAAGCGTTGTTCTTTCCTTGTTCTTTCCTTGTTTCTTAAGAGGGCTATCTTCTTTTTATCAATCAAGGGTTGCAGTGTCTGGCTGTTTGCAGCAAACCAGTCCTGCTTCTTATGATCCACAGTGCCGTAAACCCCTGCAGCTGTTTTATGAACAGTTTCCATAAGTTTACCCCGCTTTTCACCTGCTATAATTCTTCTGCGTTCATCCGGAGTTTGTTTTTTTTCCGGACGTGATTGCGTTGTGCCTGTTTACAGCAGAGCTGCGTTCTTGCGCCGTTAGGCCGACACATCCGACTTCTGCGGGCATTTGTTGACCGGGTTAACCTTCCCGTGGACTTGCTATACAATTTTCTGATGTATCAGTGAAAGCGTCTTCAAGTTGCTGTTGGAACTCAAAGCACTTATCAGGTTCGTGGGTGTTAATAATATTAATCCTGTGGCTAAATTTGTGTTTAGCTGTGTAGACTCTCTTTAGTCTCAGTCTAACACTTGCAACAACCAAAGAATGATCCGTATCACAATCAGTACTATGGTAGCTTCGATTTCATGATGTTTGGTTCAGATGTTGTCTCCGTGTGATGATGAAGTCCAGCTGATACCAATGGCCGGATCTTGGATGTGTCCATGTGACTTTATGCAGCTCTTTTGTTTAAAAAAAAAAAGAGTTTGTAATACATAGGTCATTTCTGGTGCAAAGCTCCAGCAGCCTTTGCCCATTTTCTCATTCATGCGACCGATGTTGTATTTTATAAGGCACACTGGCCATGAACTCGAGTCCTTGCCCACATGAGCATTGAAATCACCGAGCATATAAATAATTTTGAAACTGCCTTGATCACAGAGACTAACTACTCATAGAACGAATCCTTCATATCATTAGGGGAAGTGAGTTTCGGTGCATATGCAGTGATAATGGTGGCAAAACCACAAGAGGTTGCCAAGCGCAGGGATTATAGACTTTTATTACCTCCAGCTGGAATTTCAATCATTCCCAATAGTGAATTCTTCACTGCAACGCCCACACCATGTTGCTTGTTTTTTCTTCCTGCTCTCTACCCTTCCAAAAAAAAGGTGTACTTGTTTTCCCTGAGTGACCCTTCCTCAGCGAGGTGACTCTCCTGCAGGTCAGCAATATCAATGTTAAAACGATTGAGTTCGGCATCAATCACAACCGTGTTTCTCACATCGTTAATATTCGTCAAGTCAGTGTAAAATCCTGGACATATGGTTCTTACGTTCCAGGTTTTAAGCCGTAGGTTGAGGTTTCTATTTTTCTTTTTAGTAATACTTGGTGCATTGGTGTTACAGCCTGCAATTCAGATTTTGTACTAGCCCCAAGCACCCATTGAAGCAAGCAGGCTGTGGCGGATAAGCACTCAATTGGCCGGGGACTGCCCAGCTTTAGGCGGGCGGTACCTGATCTGTGACACCTGTGGGTGTCTCACACCGTCAGAGGCACCCCGTGGAGCCCCATGTCTACGCCAATTGACAAGGACTTATAACCCGTAACTACTACCTCTCGCTTTGATTCCGAGACCGGTTAAGACCAGGGATGGTGTTATACCTCTCCATAGCACAATTATCGGGCTAAAATATAGAGACCATGTGTTATCCATGCAGCATGATCCCTCTCTCGGCCTATCTAGTTCACTCCAGAGGAAAGATAACAGCAATACATCTGCAACAAGACAGGCTGCAGAAGCTGCCGGATCAGCAAAGCAATACTCTAATTGCCCGCCTGTCGGAGCTTCGATCCTAGACCAGTTGCCAACCAAGGCTTAAGGCCTGGTCTGCCCTGCCATGACATTTTGTCTTTAGGTTGCATTTTCTCGCACCAGGATAAGGCTTGCACCCTCCCAATTCACAAGAAATGGGAATCCTCAACAAGAGGAGTGTCTAGTTGGTCATGCGTCGAAGTACACTTGTTCCTGCAGCGAGGCGCCGTCGTCATTTGGAGGTGACAAGTTCGATCCCGGTCGGTAACTATAGCTTTCAAATTTTATGTTGTCTAATGCGTCCTCTAGTCTCTACGTCCTTCTTCTCCTTCTGTGAACCCCAAATAATACTATGTGTGTTTATTTATGTAATCACCCTCCCAATTGCGCTCTTCCTACCGAAGCCGTTGGTACACTGTGGGGTATCGGGTTTGGTAATCGCCGCCTAACATTTGGCGCTAACAGAAAGCAGGTAGTACAGTCCGCTGTCATTACGGTAGCTCAGTCACATCTGACTACGACCTGAGGGATACTATCTAGACCAGAGGTTCTCAACCGGTGGGGAATTCAAGGTGGGAATTTTGGGGTTTCCTGGGGGGAATGAAGATTATTTCAAGATTGCATTAATACAAGAACCGATTACTTGATCTTGTTTTTCCCTTCATACTTACGATTCTGTACGTCTAAACCCTTCTAAAATTCATTTTATAAGTAAGTAGACCCACAAATCACGTTTATGTGGACGTCTAGACTTGTTTTAGTATGTGCTATTAAGTTTAGCTTCAATTATTACGTATACTGTGTAGGGGCGGGGGGAAATTTTTAGGGAGGAAATACGAAAAGAATGAAGTTCTAAACATATGGTGAGGTGGAATGAAGTCCTAAAAATATGGTGAAGGGGGCACAGGCCACAAAAGGTTGAGAACCACTGATCTAGACCAATAGTTTCTCATCATTTGGGGGGCGCCTCTTCAGTTTCATTACTCGTTGTCCAGCATTGTATCCACACAGAAGAATAGGTCACACACTCTTTACAGCGGAGTTGTGTACAGAAGAACAGGTCCCACACTACTTACAGTGGGTTTGTGTACATAAGAACAAGTCGCACACTACTTTACAGTAGATTTGTGTACAGAAGAAAAGGTCACACACTACTTTACAGTGGATTTATGTACAGAAGAACAGGCCCCACACTACTTTACAGTGGATTTGTGTATATAAGAACAAGTCGCACACTACTTTACAGCGGATTTGTGTACAGAAAAATAGGTCGCACACTACTTTACAGTGGATTTGTGTACATAAGAACAGGTCGCACACTACTTTACAGTAGATTTGTGTACAGAAGAAAAGGTCACACACTACTTTACAGTGGATTTGTGTACATAAGAACAGGTCGCACACTACTTTACAGCGGATTTGTGTACTGAATAACAGGTCACACACTACTTTACAGTGGATTTATGTACAGAAGAATAGGCCCCACACTACTTTACAGTGGATTTATGTACAGAAGAACAGGCCCCACACTCTACTTTACAGTGGATTTGTGTACAGAAGAACAGGTCACACACTACTTTACAGTGGATTTGTGTACTTGTCGTGGTATTTCTCTTTGTCGTGACTTCGATCAAGAGCTTGGAAGCAACACAGACGTGGTTCCTGAGACGAATGTTGCGAGTCCCCTGGACTGCCAGAGTAACTAACCACGCCTGCCCGATAGAAGCTATTGAAACTAGAACATTATATACAACAATAAGAACGAGATAAACGATTTTCTCTGGTCATGTGATGAGAAGAGAGGCATTGGAGAACATAGTGACAACTGGAAAGATCAAGGACTAGAGAGACGAAGGCAGACCAAGAGAAATGATGCTGCTTGGATTGAGACTGTGGCATGAAGGAATATCAGCAGCAGATTTCATACAGAACACCAAAGACCAAGATCTGTGGAGAGACATGAACGCCAACGCCATCTGACAGAGCACTTGATGATGATGATAATTTCTTTCATTCTTATAAACAAATCTTTGAATATGACAGTTCTTATCTTTTTCTCTGTGTCACATCTCTCCTATAATGTCACTGCGTAGCCTAGATATTGACAGTGATTGGTCCGTAATTTTGTCCTTCACTTCCATCCATCATATGCCATGCGGGTAAGCGTGGGCGGTCATGATTTCACTCGATCACCAGAGTCGTGGATAAACCCAGTGTTCTTGTCTCGACCATGCCACGTGGTCAAGCCATTTCCTTTTTCTTCTTCTGCGTTCATCCGGAGTGTTTTTTTGTTTTTTTTTGTTCAGATGTGAATGCGGTGTGTCTAAATTATACGCCCTTGGGCCGAAACTCTTAGGCCAACACATCCGACTTTAGCGTGCATTTTGACCGGGTTGCATTCCTGGGAGCCATTTCCTTCTATAACTATATATCAAACCGGCGCCGTGGTTTGGGAGATGGTGAGACTCGCAGTTTCTAATACCCGACATATGGAGTCGAGAGTTCAAAATATGACGCGGGCAATTTGGAAGCAGACAATAGTATGATGTGTCGGCTGTTCAGAAAGTATTGGCAAACTACTGAACTACAAGTGCCTAGCAAATCACAAACAGCCAATTAAATGCTGAGGTTGATTGCAACGTCATGTAAAGGACATGCAACAAACTTTTAATTAAGGAAGACTTGGTAACGTAGCAGCCAGCACGTTTATTTGTTGATCCGGTGGTGATGTGTTCGATTCCTCACGTTGATCCGGTGATGATGTGTTCGATTCCTCACTAGAGCGGTTTTTTTCTTTTTAATTGACGAGTGTTTCGAAGTCGACATAGCCTAAATTAAATGTTTTGCATATCCTTTACAGGACATCGCTGTCAACATCAGCATCTTTCAGCTGTATGTTGATTTCTTGGCAAGATTACGCTCAGTAGTTTGCCATTGCTTTCTGAGCGGCCGGCTCAGTTATCCCGCAAGTCACCAGCGGGGATCGAGCCGCTCCCAGCTCTCGCCCCGCTACGAGACTCTGCGTGATTAACGAGATTACGGAGAAAGTGTTGTAACCCCTCGGCCAGAGAGACCGGCATAGCCTAAATTAGGACATACAAATACCACGACAATTAGGTATTAAGAAATGAACAAGAAAGCTGGCAGCCATCTAGCCAACCATAAACCTTGTCTGATATTCATATTTTGAAAGAAAAACCATCAGTCTTAAATTTTTAACTTATAAATAATTTATTCTTAGAACTGTAAAGTTCGTGAGCAACTAGAAGGAGAAAGAAAAAGGCTGTAGACGAAACTTGCGAACATCCTAATCTTTCAGAATCGATGTGTTGTGGTGGTAGTGAGGTAGTGGGCGTTCGGGATTCCATTTATGTGTGATATTTATACAGACTGGCATTGGTAAAGTATACGCTGTGTGTGTGTGTGTGTGGGGGGGTGGATGTGATGGGTGGGATGGGGAGCGAGTACTTGTGTACCGTGCATGTGAGTGCGTGAATGCGTGATTGCATATATATGTGAGTGAAAAGTGTAGGCACGTGAATGCGTGAAAGCATGAACTTGTGTCTCGTATATGCGCTACTATATGTGTGGGTGCGTATGTGTGTGTGAGAGTGCATGCATAATTATGACAGAACGAATAAGAAATTTCCTACAGCTACACCATATCAGATAGACGATGTTAAATATTCAAAGCTTTTACTTTTGTCACATCCGGTTACATCCGCTGCTACTCTGTGGTTTAATCAGATATGTGAAAATTACGATAGTCCTGGGACTGTGTACCTAAATGCGTTCTGACGTTGCCCTCTACAAACTTTTGAGAACCCCGTTGTAGACTTGTTCATAATTAGTTGGATTTTGCAGCTAAAGTTTTCTACAGGATGAGGTCTTACGCCAACCCCTCCTTGTCGCCTCACACGACATATATGGTAATGTTCATTCTATTCCTGTATGGACTCCGTAACGCACGGACGGTTAGTAGGCTTATGATACCTGCAAAACGATAAAGGTGAGCCAATGCCAGACACAGCTGTTGGAGTATGAAATGTTCGTGCATCACATATGTCAAGTCACGGCACAAGACGGGGTGCCAGATCTCTTCCACTTTCCTTCCTGTACAATTCCAAGAAATATCTGAAAATTATTCGTGTTCGATTTATGGGGCTATGTGAACCCCAGAACCTCGACTTGGTCGGCAGGATAAGATCACTCGTTCTAAAACTTCCGGTGAGCTGATGATGAGGTAGACGTTTCAATGCCTACACCATCATTACGTTTGACTTAATCACCGACTTCTCGTTCAGAAAGCAATGGCAAACTGCTGAACGTAAAATTGATTAAAAAATCAACCGGGGTTTCTTCATACAACATGCAACCCCAAAATATGTGGGCTATTAGGGGTTGAACCCTAGCCACTGACTTAGTAAGTATAGCTCACTACCCACTATACCACCACTTACCCTGTCTAAACACAAATTGCATGTCCTTGCTGGACGTTGTAATCACCACAGCTCCTATAGGCTGTGTGTGATTTACTGGGCAACTTTACATTTAGTAGTTTGCCATTGCTTTCTAAACTGTCTGAACAGTATTTACACCTGACCTGCGTATGGAACGAACCCACTACCCCGATCACCAGAGAAAGTGTAAGCACAATCATGTTACACCTTTCTGCCACGCGAACCTTTGCGTTCCCCTAACCTAGACATAATTAATCAATTTGCTTAAAACGTTGCATTATTGTTTACATTTGAATTAACTTTCTTTAAAACTTTAAACGTAATCTATATTACATCGTGAAATTATTACTTTTGTTGAAATGTGTAATCTCTGCCTGCTGCCCCGCCACTATGTGGGTCCCACGTTGCAGCAGCAGTAACATTTGCAGGCGTGTTGTATGCGGCACTGAAAGGAAACAGGCGACAGAATAAGCCCGTGAAAGGAAATGAATCACTCAATCCATTTCATGAACCATATCTCAGTAGAATTGACCCCCCTGAAGGTATAGGATTTCAAAGGTGCCGTGGCAAATCAGATGTGAAAGCTCAGCGTGCTGGAATCCTAGGTTGAATGAACCTGCTATAGTGGTTTCCCATCGCATCTCGACATGGTAATGTGCGCTTTGGCGGGATGGTCGCAAATGGTGCGGTTATTCTCAGTGTCTTGAATGGTAAGCGTTCCTTCCTCATTAAGTGGGCATTTGGGCATTGACGGCGTAAGATTAAACCGCGGGGAATGTCAGGATGTCCCATGGTCACATTTATGTCAAGCTGCGGTCTGGCTGACAGCGACGCTACCTGGCTCAGTGACGTCCAGCAGAGAGCCTTTCTCTGCTCGCAATTTGTTGCGTGGCTACGTCTCTTGTCCATGTGTGGCGTTGGCTTTGGCTAATGAATATCCATAGAGTCTCATGTGTGATGTGGATAGCACAATGAATGGGTGGAAAGCTGAAACTAGGAATAACACATACATCTTGAGAGCTGAAAATACGGTGGGTGTTCATTTGTGTTTGTTCTCATTTTCATAATGACCATGCCACAGCAGTGTCGTAGCTTATTTATATAGTTGTATTTTGTTTCTGATTTGTTCTCTCTCTCTCTCTCTCTCTCTCTCTCTCTCTCTCTCTCTCTCTCTCTCTCTCTCTCTCTCTCTCTCTCTCTCTCTCTCTCTCCGTCTCTCTTTCTCTCTCTTTCAGTTAACGATATCTATCTAACTATGTATCTATCTGTGTATCTATCTATGTATATCTATCTATCTATCTATCTATCTATCTATCTATCTATTCATCCATCGATTCAGCCATCTGTCTGAATCTGTCTGAATCAATCAATCAATCAATCAATCTGTCTGTCTGTCTGTCTGTCTGTCTGTCTTCTCTCTGTCTGTCACGTGCACGGTCGGAAAGTAGTTGCTCATGACTGTTTGACCTGTCCCTCAGATGTAAAGCTACACTAGAGCACCTCAAAGGCACACTCAGCCCTGATGACTAATACCCGACTACTTTTAGTTGACATTGATAGAGTGAGCCGATCACTCCAACATTGAGTTATCAGCATGTAATAACTCTACGGTAGTACTAGAGTAGCGTGGCCTAGTCATTAACTTAGATGACCTGCCAACTGACTGGTTCGGGAATCAGTCCCCTGCAGTGCTCAGGTTTTTGTTAGGCAAAACTACAACTTCTCTAGTCAGCCTCGGGGAAGCAATACGTGTGTGTTTATTTATGAACTGTCTAGGAGAACTGGCAAAATAGATATTTATAGATACTGTTTACAGGGGGAGAAGCGACGACTAATGGTGTTATCTCAAATTTCCTGTAATCTGGTATTCAGCATTATCATGGATTCTAAAGAAAAGCAATGGAAGACGTGTTACCTATAGTAGATGCGGACATTGACTAACACGCTGGGGCAGATAGGACTATTTGCGTCACTCTAGGCATGTAAGTGCATGAGACATGGGAGCTGGTGAAGTATTGAGAGTCTTTCCAGTGAGCCATTATGAGAGTGACTTCATGCTACCAGGACCCACTCTTGGAAAATACTTTGATATTATCAGACGCCATAGTTGATTGGAAAGACCACTGATGGATGTAGTGGTTTTTAGCAAGAATAGGTAGAGGTTGGTTAGTAGTCAGGTCTTAGTCAGATATGACTGAGCTACCCGTATGACAGTAGACGGTACTACCTGCTTCTCTGTCAGCGCCGAATGTTGGTCGGCTGCTTACCAAACCGACACCCCTACATTGTGCCAACGACTTCGGGCGAAGAGCGCAATTGGGAGGGTATAAGCCTTATCCTGGTGACGAGGAAATGCAACCCAAAGACAAATAGTCATGGCAGGGCAGACCAGGCCCTAAGCCTTGGTTGGCAGCTGGTCTAGGATCGAAGCTCCGACAGGCGGACAGTTAGAGCATTGCTCTGCTGATCCGGCAGCTTCTGCAGCTTGTCTTGTTCCAGATGTATAGGTGTTAACTTTCCTCTGGAGTGAACTAGGCAGGCCGAGAGAGGGATCATGCTGCATGGGCAACACATGGTTTCTTTATTTTAGCCCAGGCTTTGTGCTATGGAGAGGCAATAACTCCATCCCTGGTCTTAACCGGTCTCGGAATCAAAGCGAGAGGCAACTGTTACGGGTTATAAGTCCTTGTCAGTTGGCGTAGACATGGGGCGCCACGCGTTGCCTCTGACGGTGGGAGACACCTACAGGTGTCACTGATCAGCTACCGCCCGCCTCAAGCTGGGCAGCCCCCGGCCAATTGGGTGCTGATCCGCCACAGCCTGCCTGCTTCAATGGGTGCTTGGGGCTAGGACAAAATCTGAATCGCAGGCTGTAAAACCAATGCACCAGGTACTAATAAAAAGAATAATAGAAACCTCAAGCTACGGCTTGCAACCTGGAACGTAAGAACCATGTGTCCAGGATTTTCCACTGACTTGACAAATATTGACGATGTGAGAAAAACGGCTGTGATTGATGCTGAACTCAATCGTCTTAACATTGATATTGCTGGCCTGCAGGAGACTCGCCTCGCTGAGGAAGGGTCACTCAGGGAAAACAATTACACCTTTTTTTGGAAGGGTAGAGGGCAGGCAGAAAAAAGGCAACATGGTGTGGGCTTTGCAGTGAAGAATTCACTACTGGGAATGATTGATATCCCAGCTGGAGGTAATGAAAGATTATTATCCCTGCGCTTGGCAACCTCTTGTGGATTTGCCACCATTATCACTGCATATGCACCGACACTCGCTTCCTCTGATGATGTGAAGGATACGTTCTATGAGCAGCTAGACTCTGTGATCAAGGCAGTTCCAAAATCCGACTACATTTATATGCTCGGTGATTTCAATGCTCGTGTGGGCAAGGACTCGAGTTCATGGCCAGTGTGCCTTGGAAAATACAACATCGGTCGCATGAATGATAATGGGCAAAGGCTGCTGGAGCATTGCACTAGAAATGACCTATGTATTACAAACTCCTTTTTTAAAACAAAAGAGCTGCATAAGGTCACATGGAAACATCCAAGATCCGGCCATTGGCATCAGCTGGACTTCATTATCACACGGAGACAACATCTGAACCATACATCATTAACTCGAAGTTACCACAGTGCTGACTGTGATACAGATCATTCTTTGGTTGTTGCAAGGGTTAGACTGAGACCAAAGAGAATCTACACAGCTAAACACAAATCTAGACCCAGGATTAATATTATTAACACTCACGATCCTGGAAAGTGCTTTGAATTTCAACAGCAACTTGAAGACGCTTTCACTGATACATCAGAAAATTTTATAGTAAATGATAAATGGAGTAAACTTAAGGAAACTATTTATAAAACAGAGGTAGGGTTTACGGCACTGTGGATCATAAGAGGCAGGACTGGTTTGCGGCAAACAGCCAGATACTGCAGCCCTTGATTGATAAAAGAAGATAGCTCTCTTAAGAAACAAGGAAAGACCAACGCGTAACACTCTGAGTGAGCTGAAGCAAGCTAGGAAGGGTGTACAAAAGGCTGCCAGGCAGTGTGCGAATGACTATTGGATCAAGTTATGTGAGTCCATTCAAATCGCAAGTGATAAGGGAAACATCAGAAGCATGTATGAAGGGATAAAGAAAGCCTGTGGTCCAATGATCAAAAGAAGTGCACCGCTGAAAACCTTGACTGGAGAAATCATCACTGATAAGAAACAGCAGATGGATAGATGGGTCGAGCACTATTTAGAGCTTTACTCAAGTGAGACCAAGCTAGCGGATGATGCCCTCAACGCCATAGAGGCCCTGCCAACTCTTGACCACCTGGACACACTTCCCACCATAACAGAAGTTAAGTGTGCTATAAATGAACTTGCGTCTGGCAAGGCTCCAGGTAAGGATGGGATTCCAATAGAGGTAATCAGGAGTGGGCAAGACACACTCACTCTACAGATCCACCAGCTAATAGAGCTATGCTGGCGAGAAGGACAAGTCCCACAGGATTTCAAAGATTCAAACATCATAACGCTGTACAAGAACAAGGGCGATCGGAGCGACTGTAACAACTATAGGGGTATCTCACTTCTGTGTATTGTTGGGAAAGTATTTGCCAGAAGTTGTTCTGCGCAGACTTCAAGTCCTGGGAGATCAAGTCTACCCCGAATCACAGTGCGGCTTCCGTCAGAACCGGTCTACCATTGATATGATATTCTCATTGCGACAGATGCAAGAAAAATGCCGGGAACAAAATCAGCCACTGTTTATTGCCTTCATCGACCTCACAAAGGCATTCGATTTGGTCAGTCGTGAGGGTCTGTTCAAAGCACTAAAGAAGATTGGCTGCCCACCAACTCTTCTGTCCATTGTGGAATCGTTCCACACAGGCATGAAGGGTATAATCAAGTTTGATGGCTCAACTTCAGAAGAGTTTGAAATCAAGAGTGGAGTTAAGCAAGGTTGTGTACTATCCCCCACCCTCTTTGGGATATACTTTTCACTTCTACTGAAATATGCCTTTCGTGATCAGGATGACGGTATATACATTCACTCACGCACAGATGGTGGCCTCTATAATGCTCAGAGATTGAAGGCCAAGACCAAAATTAGGAGGGTACTAATCAGAGAGTTGCTTTTTGCGGATGATGCTGCGATTACGACCCACTCTGAGGAAGAATTACAACATCTACTATCTGCATTCTCCAATGCTTGTTCTGAATTTGGTTTAACAATTAACAAAAAGAAGACACAGATTATGTCACAAGGTGCACATGGTCTACCATCAATCTTTATTGACGACGCCGAACTGGAGATAGTAGACCATTTTACATATCTAGGATCAGAGGTAAATAGCAAATTATCCCTCGATCAGGAAATCAACATCAGGATTGGCAAGGCAGCAACAACAATGAACATGTTAGCAAAAAGAGTCTGGGAGAACAGGAAGCTTACTGCCAAACAAAAGTCCTCGTCTACCAAGCCTGTGTCCTTAGTACTCTTCTTTATGGCAGTGAAACCTGGACAACTTACTCACGCCAAGAGAAACGTTTAAACAGCTTTCATATGCGGTGTCTGCGAAGAATACTTGGCTATTAAGTGGCAAGACAAAATCACAAATACTGAAGTATTGGAAAGATCAGGTTGTGTGACGGTGTATTCCATGCTCAGTCTTCGTAGACTTAGATGGATAGGACACGTTAGGAGGATGGATGATGGTAGAATACCAAAGGACATCTTTTTTGGTGAATTACAGACGGGTAGGAGATCTCAGGGTCGGCCTCTACTACGATACAAAGATGTGTGTAAGCGGGACATGATTGATACAGGCATTGATAATGCACATTGGGAGCACGTCGCCGCTGAGCGTGTTGCATAGAGGGCAACTATCAGAAATGGAATAAAGACAAAGGAGAATATGATTGCAGATAAAGCACACAGAGTGTGAGAGACGTAAGATGGTGCACAATGGTGGAAATGACCATGTTTTCACATGCATCTACTGTGGGCAAACATTTGCAGCAAGAATTGGCCTTACCAGCCACACTCGCAACGCCATGGATCGTTGTATCGTTGTATGGATCGCCATGTATAGAACCTGCTACAGTTTGAGACCAATATTTCTTTTGGTATCTTTTGTTGTTAATTATGTTTCCTCATTCGCTGGCTGATTCAGACCTGTTGGTGTCTTGACTGTGTGCGTTGTGTCTAATGTAAGAGAATGACACTTTTCTCTGTGTATCCACCTCGATGTTGTAGCGGGGCTTGCTTGTCCAGTGACACCAAGATCTATGCGACAGTAGCCCGCCACTGGTAGGGTCTCCCATATCAGATATTGGGACAGTCAAAGGCTAGGGAAAGCAAACCCCAAAACCAAATATTGTCTAAGTCGGATGATTGCAAATACCTAGGGCGGTGTTAACATCAGATGGAAGTGCACAACAGAGATTAAGAGCAAAAACTGCATTTCAGAAAATAAAAATTATGTTATTTGATATAGTCATTAGATGGACAGAATATTTGGAAGAGCTGTATGATGATAGGAGACCGGATGTAAATATTCAAAACAATGGTGAGGGTCTACCAATACTTGTAGCGGAAGTTGAAGAAGCACCACATCGCATGAAAAATGAAAACGCACCCGGTCCAGACAACATTACTTTCTGGGAAGTGAGGCTCTAGGTGATTTTGGAATCACAATATGACAACATTTCTAAATGATATCTACACTAGTGGGTACATTCTATGCGACTTATTAAAATCCATCTTTATAGTCTGCCAAATAAACCAGACACTTAGAATGCGAAGAGCATAGCACGATAAGTCTTATGCATTCCATATTAATGGTATGGTCAGTGGCTTGAAAAGAACATTGGCGGAATGCTTGTTTCCATGAAAAAGAGGTCCATCAGTGGAGAGATGGACAAAGATAATGCAGGCGCATTGGGTATGAGAGTGCATGAGGCGGGAGGTATGTCTGCAGGCTATGAGGGCGACATTCTGCTAAGGACTTGATACATTTTTTCGCTCACTATGAACTCAAGCGTAGTCCACACTGGGCTGATTTTTGCATATGGGATAACTTTCCCTATTACCAGTGTCCCTCGCCATCAGGCGAATCCACTCCAACGTCAGAGGCACCTGTAATTTACGTCCCCAAGTCGAAGACGAGAAGACAACATTTTAGTCCAAGTGACTTATTTAGAGGTTACCCTCGTCATTAGCACACCGGAAGATTAAGAACGAACTTCCGTATCCATTTTAAGCTCCTACTTGATACATGATCATGCTGGTATGCATGTTATTGTTGTCCGAGTTGTGTCCGGTCAAACTTCACCATTGGAATATCAGCAATGTGGTTTGCCGCGTTCCCTCAGCCACTACTCTCTCTTGTTACTGTAATTCTCTCGGCTCTGCGGCGAAGAGATTACGGACGCAATTCGTAATCCCGTATACGGCGATTTGGCATCACATCGCCTTGCGTTGATTTTCATACAGTGGTATGAGTGCTGGCCGTCATAAATCAATGGGAAACTACTGAACGTTAACGTTCCTAGAAATCATAAACAGCAAAGAAATTCTCGGGTGACTGCTACGTCCTGTAAAGGATATGCAACTGTTCTCACGCCGGCGTCTGTGGATTAGGGGTAGTGAACGCGGTTGCATAGTGGGTTCAAGGGCAGCTGCAGACCACTTTGCGTTAATTTTCACAATGGTATGACGTTGGACCGCTCAGAAAGGAATAGCAAACTACCAAACGTTAAATTGCCTAGTACGCCACAGCCAAAAACTCTGTTCATTGCAACATTATGTAAATGGCATGCCACTAACCTGTTGTCTATTCTCTTGAACTCCTGAAAATGTGTTTCAGGATTCTGACCTGATAGTTTTATCTGTGCACTGTTCTATATGTTTTACTTCGATTCTGATGTTGTCCTATTTTATATCAATTTTCGGATAATTTTAAAATTCCAATATTATGTTGCGTTGACGCTTGACAGATTCGTTGCCATTCCGAATCCCTTCTTTAATTGTCTGTATTATATTTACAGAACGTTTCCCTCAAACATGTTTAGAATTTAGATAATGGTGTTATTGTTTAGGCCTGTAAGTTAACTTCATCTCTATCTTTATGCGTTATTTTTATGGTAGACCTTTTCTGATTTTCTTCGCCATCTCATTGCCAGTGTCTGCTAGAGGTCTTTATTCAGCGGTAAGTTTAAGTTTAAGCTTCCTCTCTGTTAGTTTATTGCTGTTTGGGTTTTAGCTACGGCTGCAAATGTCCACGCCTGTTTCCTGCGCTCTACTCACAGACAGTTGTTGCGTCCTTTCTTTATAAATTGGCGGATTAGATTTTCTTTCTTTTACAGATATTTTAAGTATTTACCTAAAAACTAAAACTAAGTGTTTTATTGCTGTGTGTTAGGTTAATATGAAGTAGCTGTGACACAGTGGTTAGTACTCTTGCCCGTAGTCACCTGCTGTTCGTCAGTACTGCTTTAGGGTTGATCCAAGCTAATAAACATAAATACCCTACAATTATCTTTATTTGGGGATTTAACTTGAAATTAAAGAAACCGAGGAAGGGATATGGTCACACATCGCATATATCACTTCTACGACTATGTTAAGGGTAACACTTCACTCCTCACTGCAATATATTCCATGAGATTACTGTTGCCTTTGTTTACTAAGTTTATGACATAACGAATATATCTATAAATTAGTTCAAGTTTGTCAACACACAGACTACTGTAAGTGACTTGTAGAAATACAGGAATGAAATATGAGCCATATAATTTACTCAGCCTAGACCTGTAAACATTCAGCTACTATAGGCACGCTAAGCAGTAAAGTACCATAATGTAATATAAAGTACTGTAAAATAATGTAAAAGAACATTTTACAAGCCTTCAGACTTAATAGTCAAATGGTGCCAGTCCCATCTATTTATAGAATAATATGGGTTCCATCAGGGTTGTGATCAATATCACACCATGTTTACTGCCACAGGTATTTCCTGGTGCCTATTTTGGACAGGATTTACCTGGTTTTACATTCAGCCTCGATGTGAGCTCGAGTCCGTTGTTACCGGGACGGCATCAAGTGGCAGTGTATACAAAGAGTCAAGCATTTTTTAAGTGTCGGGTGGTATGTGAACATTTATTGTGTAGCTAGAGGAACGGAAGTGATGGGAATTGTCATCCATATTAAAGAACATAAATTGGTACTTAGAGCACCATCTAACTTTGCAGAACGTAAATGGGTACTACGACTACCATCTCTACCATCTAACTTTACGGAACATAAATTGGTATTAAGACCACAATAATAGCAACGATTAGGTCTACAATTCATAGAAGAAAGACAAAGGTAATGAGATTAAACGCACTTCAAGGGGGCGGGATCATACACCTCTTTGGGAAGCAATGTTGACAAATATGGGGAAACAGATTGAGATACTAAAATAAGAGTACAATCTGCAACATAGCTTTAATAGCACTAGAAAATTTGTGGAAGTCGAAGGAAGTTAAATTAAGCACCAAGCATAGACTTAAATGTCAAATCGATACTACTGTTTGGGTCAGAAATTACGGAGAACAGATTAAAAACAAAACAAGAATTACCGATAAATTCAAACATTCACTACTTGCAGCTTGCGCAGAATAGTGGGAATAAAATGTTATGGCATAATCACAAATGCAGAGCTCATGGAGAGAACTAAACACATTTCAGTAAACCAAGAAGGGAGAAAAAGATATTGAAGCTGGCTGGGACACACTTTAATTAAGAACACCTGAGGACAATATAACTAGACACTTTCTTGTCTGGAACCCACAAGGCAAACGGAATAGCGAAACACCTAAAAACACTCGGAGAAAAGAATTATAGATAGAGATGACTAATTTTGGGAAGACATGACGGGAGCTGCATGAAAAGCAAAAGATAGGAAGGCGTGGCAGGGTTTGGTTGGGGCCTTATACCCCAATGGGGATATAAATGGCAGGCGAAGAAGACCACAACAGATATACGTATACGTGACACGTACATATAAAACTCACTGAGGTAACATAAGGAAGTAATGTATATTATAAGACTCAATGAGACAGCATAAACAGAGCCATGCATAATATAGAACTCAATGCGATAAAATACACATTAAGTACATGCACTCAATAAGAAAATTAAAACAATGTTTCGTTTCATATGAAATTCAATGAGATGAAATACACAGAATCTTGCACATATACAGTTCAATGAGATAACATACACAAATACCACAAATATACAAAACCAAGGCGAGTAATATAAAAAGAATAAAGTGCACATGTGCAATTCAACGAGATGAAACAAGCAATCGTTAACTATAATAACTCAATTATGTAATAGAGTTTTTTATATATCTACATAACTCAATGATTCAGTGATTAAACATAATTATTCACATACATTTACAAAGGACATTCAAACTCAATTATATAACCTATCAGACACATAAACAACTCAATTAAATCTTACAACTAGTAATATATATAATTGGTGAAACACAACCAAATACAAATACATCACACTGATGTAAAATAGTCATATACACAATAAACTGATGTAACACAACCAGCAGTTTACATCATCTTTGATCTAAAGCATGTAGTCACGTACAGAATTCACTAATATAAACACAGTCAGTCTCATACATCATTCATTTGCCTAGAATAAACAATCGCATATACAACTGAGCGATTCAACACGTAAACTACTCAATATTGTAATAAAGTCAATAGTGTGCATCACTCAGTGATCCAGCATACATATACAACGCAATAATATGTCACACAAATAGCTCAGTGATTTGTCACATAACAACGCAATAATTGTCACATTAACAACTCATTAATAAATTCAACAGAGTCAGCCTTATAGTGATCTGGAACAATCAGTTCCATATACGGAGCAATAAACAACTCAAGAATATAACATACTCAGTCAAAAATAGTAATTGATGCTCTATAACAATAAATCAGAAATGCAAATCAATGATGTAGAACACATACAACATATGTTGTAACAAAATCACTAAATTACTCTTACATGTCGTGGTAGGTAAATTAACCAAGGGTATACATATATGTAAATCAGTAGTGTAACATAACATTCACACCTCAGTGATGTAGCACAATGAATCATATTCATATAAGTTAGTTGCATATCACAAACACGACGTCGCAGTCAAACCCATAAACTTTGTGATTCTTGACAAGTTTCCGTTCAGTGGACACGTTTACCTTCAGTAGTTTGCCATTGTTTTCTGAACGACCGGCACTCGTACCATAATTTTAAAACCAACACAAGGCGGTCTGCTGCCAAATCGCCTGCAGCTGTATTCCGAACGGGGGATTACGAATTGCTTTCCTATAAGAAGCTTCATAATATAATCAGGCTCATACATATACACATCTTAGTCGAGGGTTTCTGTGGCCATGTGGTTAAACCA
>JACEFZ010007224.1:0-14616 GCA_014155875.1 Cepaea nemoralis | reverse complement strand
GGGGGGGCAGGGGGTCTAGGATCGAAGCTCCGACAGGCGGACAGTTAGAGCATTGCTTTGCTGATCCGGCAGCTTGTCTTGTTCCAGATTATAGGTGTAAACTTTCCTCTGGAGTGAACTAGGCAGGCCGAGAGAGGGATCATGCTGCATGGGCAACACATGGTTTCTTTGTTTTAGCCCAGGCTTTGTGCTATGGAGAGGCAATAACTCCATCCCTGGTCTTAACCGGTCTCGGAATCAAAGCGAGAGGCAACTGTTACGGGTTATAAGTCCTTGTCAGTTGGCGTAGACATGGGGCGCCACGCGTTGCCTCTGACGGTGGGAGACACCTACAGGTGTCACTGATCAGCTACCGCCCGCCTCAAGCTGGGCAGCCCCCAGCCAATTGGGTGCTGATCCGCCACAGCCTGCCTGCTTCAATGGGTGCTTGGGGCTAGGACAAAATCTGAATCGCAGGCTGTAAAACCAATGCACCAGGTACTAATAAAAAGAATAGAAACCTCAAGCTACGGCTTGCAACCTGGAACGTGAGAACCATGTGTCCAGGATTTTCCACTGACTTGACAAATATTGACGATGTGAGAAAAACGGCTGTGATTGATGCTGAACTCGATCGTCTTAACATTGATATTGCTGGCCTGCAGGAGACTCGCCTCGCTGAGGAAGGGTCACTCAGGGAACACAATTACACCTTTTTTTGGAAGGGAAGAGGGCAGGCAGAAAAAAGGCAACATGGTGTGGGCTTTGCAGTGAAGAATTCGCTACTGGGAATGATTGATATCCCAGCTGGAGGTAATGAAAGATTATTATCACTGCGCTTGGCAACCTCCTGTGGATTTGCCACCATTCTCACTGCATATGCACCGACACTCGCTTCCTCTGATGATGTGAAGGATATGTTCTATGAGCAGCTAGACTCTGCGATCAAGGCAGTTCCAAAATCCGACTACATTTATATGCTCGGTGATTTCAATGCTCGTGTGGGCAAGGACTCGAGTTCATGGCCAGTGTGCCTTGGAAAATACAACATCGGTCGCATGAATGATAATGGGCAAAGGCTGCTGGAGCATTGCACTAGAAATGACCTATGTATTACAAACTCCTTTTTTAAAACAAAAGAGATGCATAAGGTCACATGGAAACATCCAAGATCCGGCCATTGGCATCAGCTGGACTTCATTATCACACGGAGACAACATCTGAACCATACATCATTAACTCGAAGTTATCACAGTGCTGATTGTGATACAGATCATTCTTTGGTTGTTGCAAGGGTTAGACTGAGACCAAAGAGAATCTACACAGCTAAACACAAGTCTAGCCCCAGGATTAATATTACTAACACTCACGATCCTGGAAAGTGCTTTGAATTTCAACAGCAACTTGAAGACGCTTTCAATGATACATCATGAAAATTGTATAGTAAATGATAAATGGAGTAAACTTAAGGAAACTATTTATAAAACAGCGGTAGGGGTTTACGGCACTGTGGATCATAAGAGGCAGGACTGGTTTGCGGCAAACAGCCAGATACTGCAGCCCTTGATTGATAAAAAGAAGATAGCTCTCTTAAGAAACAAGGAAAGACCAACGCGTAACACTCTGAGTGAGCTGAAGCAAGCAAGGAAGGATGTACAAAAGGCTGCCAGGCAGTGTGCGAATGACTATTGGATCAAGTTATGTGAGTCCATTCAAATCGCAAGTGATAAGGGAAACATCAGAAGCATGTATGAAGGGATAAAGAAAGCCTGTGGTCCAATGATCAAAAGAAGTGCACCGCTGAAAACCTTGACTGGAGAAATCATCACTGATAAGAAACAGCAGATGGATAGATGGGTCGAGCACTATTTAGAGCTTTACTCAAGTGAGACCAAGCTAGCGGATGATGCCCTCAACGCCATAGAGGCCCTGCCAACTCTTGACCACCTGGACACACTTCCCACTATAACAGAAGTTAAGTGTGCTATAAATGAGCTTGCATCTGGCAAGGCTCCAGGTAAGGATGGGATTCCAATAGAGGTGATCAGGAGTGGGCAAGACACACTCGCTCTACAGATCCACCAGCTAATAGAGCTATGCTGGCGAGAAGGACAAGTCCCACAGGATTTCAAAGATTCAAACATCATAACGCTGTACAAGAACAAGGGAGATCGGAGCGACTGTAACAACTATAGGGGTATCTCACTTCTGTGTATTGTTGGGAAAGTATTTGCCAGAATTGTCCTGCACAGACTTCAAGTCCTGGGAGATCAAGTCTACCCCGAATCACAGTGTGGCTTCCGTCAGAACCGGTCTACCATTGATATGATATTCTCATTGCGACAGATGCAAGAAAAATGCCGGGAACAAAATCAGCCACTGTTTATTGCCTTCATCGACCTCACAAAGGCATTCGATTTGGTCAGTCGTGAGGGTCTGTTCAAAGCACTAAAGAAGATTGGCTGCCCACCAACTCTTCTGTCCATTGTGGAATCGTTCCACACAGGCATGAAGGGTATAATCAAGTTTGATGGCTCAACTTCAGAAGAGTTTGAAATCAAGAGTGGAGTTAAGCAAGGCTGTGTGCTAGCCCCCACCCTCTTTGGGATATACTTTTCACTTCTACTGAAATATGCCTTTCGTGATCAGGATGATGGTATATACATTCATTCACGCTCAGATGGTGGCCTCTATAATGCTCAGAGATTGAAGGCCAAGACCAAAATTAGCAGGGTACTAATCAGAGAGTTGCTTTTTGCGGATGATGCTGCGATTACGACCCACTCTGAGGAAGAATTACAACATCTACTATCTGCATTCTCCAATGCTTGTTCTGAATTTGGTTTAACAATTAACAAAAAGAAGACACAGATTATGTCACAAGGTGCACATGGTGTACCATCAATCTTTATTGACGACGCCGAACTGGAGATAGTAGACCATTTTACATATCTAGGATCAGAGGTAAATAGCAAATTATCCCTCGATCAGGAAATCAACATCAGGATTGGCAAGGCAGCAACAACAATGAACATGTTAGCAAAAAGAGTCTGGGAGAACAGGAAGCTTACTGCCAAAACAAAAGTCCTCGTCTACCAAGCCTGTGTCCTTAGTACTCTTCTTTATGGCAGTGAAACCTGGACAACTTACTCACGCCAAGAGAAACGTTTAAACAGCTTTCATATGCGGTGTCTGCGAAGAATACTTGGTATTAAGTGGCAAGACAAAATCACAAATACTGAAGTATTGGAAAGATCAGGTTGTGTGACGGTGTATTCCATGCTCAGTCTTCGTAGACTTAGATGGATAGGACACGTTAGGAGGATGGATGATGGTAGAATACCAAAGGACATCTTTTTTGGTGAATTACAGACGGGTAGGAGATCTCAGGGTCGGCCTCTACTACGATACAAAGATGTGTGTAAGCGGGACATGATTGATACAGGCATTGATAATGCACATTGGGAGCACGTCGCCGCTGAACGTGTTGCATGGAGGGCAACTATCAGAAATTGAATAAAGACAAAGGAGAAAATGATTGCAGATAAAGCACACACAGAGCGTGAGAGACGTAAGATGGTGCAAAATGGTGGAAATGACCATGTTGTCACATGCACCTACTGTGGGCAAACATTTGCAGCAAGAATTGGCCTTACCAGCCACACTCGCCACCGCCATGGATCGTAGTTATTAAGCCTTTTTAAAGCACAATGTACCAAACTATCGTCTGTCAAGACGGAAAGGTGCCAATGTAATGTAAAAAAATGTAAGCACTCTAGTTTCACAAGCTGACTATTATACACATTGAACAGACCCATTCCTTACTGGGTTTTTGAAAGAAGCAGATGTTGATATTGTATGAAGATCATTCTTTGCTTTGTTTCCATTGCTACCATGACCTTCAGCACAGCGAGTGCTGTGATGTCGGTTCTGGACGCAACTCAATTTAACTCAACTATTTGAACGTGGCGGGTTCGAATCTTGATGTGCCTATAGCCGTCAGTTTTAATGTTGTTAATTATGTCTTCTTATTTCAACTTCTTACCTTTACGCCTCAAGACGTGCAAAGAGAGTCTTTTTACTTTTACTTCTTTCTTTTACGTTCCGTAAATGCCAATCAACGCCTGCAGATTTATTTATCATCTTTTTATTGACGTCGGCAATAAGAGATCCCATTTGCTTAACAGAACATCATCGTTTTATTGAGGTTGGCAATAACAGATCTCATTTGTTTAACAGAGTCGTATCGTTGTCTTGAGGTTGGCAATAACAGATCTCACGTGTTTAAGAGAATCGCATCGTTTTCTTGACGTTGGCAATAACAGATCTCATTTGTTTAACAGAATCAACTTCGCTACATCCCGAGAAACTCATTGCATGCTCTTTCTCCGTCACCAGATAGGAATGTTTGTGGACACCAACAAGTTGAACTTTTCCCCATTACTTCCGGCATATGCCACATTTGACTACACATTCCTGTTGCCATACCCTTTATTGCTTAATTGATGTTGGTAAATGTTAATTGGTGACATTAAATGTTTTTGTTTCTTGACATTACCAGCGTGTACAAACGAAATGTCACCCACCACAAATCTATATTTGTAATTCGCATGAAAATGTTTTCTCTGTAAAATAATAGGCAGGAGATTTACATGATGAGAGTCAATATTAATTTCAGGTGATGTAATTCAATATTCAATTCAGGCGGACAGACTGGCTGGGTCTGCACCACTTAGTGTCGTATTGGTGCATGATAAGGCATATGTGGTCGGGGCTTATTTTAATCCTGTGTATAGTGCAGAAGAACACATAGATTATCACGACTTTTAGAGAATGGTGCTACAAAGAGTGACCAGAGGATCTGGCTGACACTAGAAACTCCGAGGAAAGGCCAGACAAACACATAATCAGACTGCTACTGATACCATTATTACTGGGATTCTTAGCTGGCTACTGCAGATGAGGACAGGAGCACGTATGAAAATGTCTTGAATGCTGTGATGTCTATTCTTGACTCAACTCGACTGAGGTCATTGAATATTCCTGCCTGCTTGTGATTTTTCTCTATTTTGAGGATTTTATGACGACTGACAACATAGCAGTAATACAGAATGTTAATTTGCCACTGTTTTTGTGCGTGCGTTACCACTGGGTCTCCGTGGGTCCCTGTAGATGCAGAGTTAGTTATGTCGATCTTGGGTCTGAAAAGGGATTCAAAACCATTTTACTGCTGTCACCATTACTAATACTTCTACTACTTTAAGTGCTTCCAAACACTATCATCATACGGGTTACAAATGAAAACCTTAAAAAAGTCAAAAGGGCCGGTATTATTGTTTGTAGTGGGTATTGCTTAATGAAATTAGTTGATGTTGTTGTTTGTCCATCAAGAATGATGATGACCATGTATTTCACCCAGTGGGGTTGAAAGTATGGAGCCGTGAGTTCTTATATGACTGATAAGGCCTATTTTGACTCGAAATGTTCTTTGACAATGTGGACAAAGATTGCTTGACGTTTCTGGAGGAGGATATCCTGCAGTGGTTTTTCTGTCCTGCCTTTTCTTCACAGCTCTTGCAGTCCTGGCTGCCTCACAGGTGACTGCACCCTTGCGTAATGATGCACGCCACGAATTTCGGTCTCTGGCTGCAATCTTCCAAGTGTCATAATGAATTCCAAAATCATTCTGTGAGATTTTCAGAGTGTCTTTAAAGCGTTTCCTCTGGCTGCCTAGGGAAAGTTTACCACAACCCAACTCGCCCTAAAAAATTCGTTTAGAGAGCCTGTGATCTGGCATGCGAGTTAAGCGACCAGCCCAGCGAATCTGATTCTTCATTAGTAGAGTGTGGGTACTGGGCATGGACGCTCTCTCTAGGACTTCAGTGTCTGGGATCTTGTCTTGCCATTCATCTTCAGTAGATTCCTAAGGCAAACTGTGTGGAAGTGGTTTAATATCCTAGCATGTCGCTGATAAACAGTCCAGGTTTCACAGGCATATAGCAGTGTGGATAATGCAAATGCTTTGTAGTCTTTCAGCTTTGCTTGCAGGCTTATTCCATTTCTGTCCAATACATTCTTGTACAGTCTGCCAAAGGCTGCGCTGGCCTTGGAGATTATTGCATTCACTTCGTCATCAATTGTGGCAGCTTGTGACACAGTGCTGCCAAGATAGGTGAATGTTTCCACAGCACTTAGTCTATGACCATTCACTTTGATATTTGGCACAGTATGATTATTCCCTGGGGTAGCTGGTACATAACTATAGTCTTCTCCAAGTTGATACTGAGCCCAAAGTTGGCACAGGCATGTGATAAAGCTGAAACAATGTGTTGAATGTCTGTTTCTTAGTTGGCATATAGAGCGCATCAGCAAACAGGAGCTCTCTAACGGTGTCGCTGTTAATTTTTGTTTTAGCTTTCTGAGATTCAATAACTTTCCATCCATGTGGTAGTTTATGTCTATTCCAATGTCATTGTCCTCGAAGGCATTCATCAACATAGCTGAAAACATGAGGCTGATCAGTGTTGGTGCCAGGACACATACTTGCTTCATGCCATTGGTGAAGGAAAGGGTTCAGACAGTTCACCATTTTCCTGTACTCTTGCCTGCATACCATCATGAAATAGCCGCACTATTTGGACAAACTTTCGTGTACGGCCGTATTTTTCCATAATCTTCCACAGTCCATTCTCGGCTGACTGTATCAAAAGCCTTTATAAGGTCAATGAAAGTGGAGAACATTTCGCAGTTCTGTTTCTAACATTTCTCTTGCAGCTGCCTTGCAGCAAAAATCATGTCAACAGTTCCTCGTTATTTTCTGAAGCCACATTAACTCTCAGGAAGAAGACTTTGATCGATTAAGAAGAATTCTGGCGAGTAACTTCCCTGCAATTGAAAGCAAAGAGATGTCTCGGTGGTTGTCACAGGACGGGCGGTTTCCTTTACGATTGTAAAGGTATTGACGCGTCCTTGAAATCTTGTGTCATGGTCTCGTTCAGCCATATGTTTGTAAAGGCTTGGTGAAGCTGCTCTGTTAGGACCGGCCCACCTGCCTTGTATATCTCTGGTGGGATGGAGTCAGGACCAGGTGCCTTGCCGCTGGAGAGTTGCTGGATGGCTTTGTTTACTTCCACTATGGTTGGCAGGTCATCAAGTGTATCATTAGTGGGAACTTGAGGAAAGCAGTTGATGGTTTCATCATCGAAGAAGGAAGTTGCTTTTAAGATTTTGCTGAAATGCTCTGGCCAGCGTTGAAGGATTTCTTTCTTATCGGTGACCACGTTCCTCCATCTGCACTGAGGAGGGGAACTATGCCTGGTGATGACCATAGATCGCTTTCAGTGAGTCGTAGAAGTTTTTCATATCATGTCTGTCAGCAAAGCCTTGAATTTCATCATCTTTTCTGCTCAGCCAGAAGTCCCGCATGTGCAGAAGTTTCTGTTGCACTACTCTCTGAATGTTCTTTAAGGCATCTTTTTTATGTTGACTTCGGGTCATTCAAATGTGCCTTGAGGAGAAGATGTTTCTCGGCCAGCAATTTGTTGATGTCTTCGGAACTTTCATCAAACAATTCTTTATGCTTTCTGGGGACTGGACAAAGGATTTCTATCGCAGTGTTGTAAATTATGTCCTTTCGGGCTCTCCACTCTGTTTCTGCATCCTGTTTAGCTTCAGCATTGGGCTTGAGGCGGTCTTCCAGCATATTTTCAAACGACAGCTGCATTCTTTTGCTGTTTAGGCAGATGGCATTTAGTTTTTTTTTTTTTTTTTTTTTTTTGCATTGTTACCTCTTGAGGACGCTGTGGTGGTTTGGTGTGTATGTTTATTTTCGAGATAATGAGACGATGGTCTGTCAAACATTCGGCACCACGCATAGATTTTATCACCCGAACGTCTTGTCTATAAATTCTCCTTTCGATGACATTGTCAATGCTATGTAGCACTTCAGAATGAGATACAGAATTTATAAGTGAGAAAGAACCCTAAGAGTTAATTTCAAAGCAGCAGACGGCAAGAGTCGCCAAACGACGTCACAATGTGAAAAACGTCACTGGGTAATACGGCATCAACCGGCGAGTTAGGTTTGCGGCTGACAACAAGAAGACGGCATAAAAATTATCAGAGGCGAATTATTATCGGAAATCCTCCAGAAGATGGAAATGATAGATTGAACCACTATTTATGTCAGATATATCATCAAGGCACGCCCTAAAGTCAGGACTGATGATTGGCCATGAATATTTAAGCCAAATTTCGAAGGAATGGCTCAAGGTTTGCAAGGATTGTCAACAAACATGAGTTATTGTAAGTAATTGCTGTTATGATAAGCGCCACGAAAGCAATCTAAATAACGCTAGGTGGTTAAGCATTATCTTGGATCATTCGATTAATTATATATATATATATATATATATATATATATATATATATATATATATATATATATATATATATATATATATATATATATATATGATCAGTATTGTGCGTATGCTTATTCACATGGCACCGGCAATCCCAGCTCGGTGACTTTTATTGTTTAAATGACGTCACAAGCTATTCTATGTAAATAAATATCGATTTGCAAGAAATGTCTGCCTGCCTCAAGTCGTTTGATATTTATTAAAGTTGCTCCTGTTATTCTGCTGGAATGTTTTGTTGGACGGCGAGCTGAGGAATAATGAATAATAACATTTTGGCAGTCAATGAAATGTTCAGTATTTCGAGCGAGGGTGCATCCACGATGTTCCTATTGCTCATGGGAAGGCGAAAAATTGTGTTGGTAATCGGGAGATCGTGTTCGGCACATGTCCGAAGGGGGAGGAGTCCATTTCTGTTACAATTCCGACACCGTGCTTCCAGTAATGCCACTCAAGAGGTGGTGTTCGTGCCTACTCTGGCATTGAAATCTCCAAGGAGTATAGGTCTCCTTTGGGAACAGATGTTAGTACATTGTGCAGGCCCTCATAGAACTGGTTCTTGACATCATCTTCATTGGTCATAGTTGGTGCGTAGATACTCACAATGGTTGCATGCTTTCTTCCATTCAGTAGAGGCAACTTAATGGTCATAAGCCTGTCGTTTATAGCCTTTGGAAATCCAGCTAGTTTGTCAACCAGGGCCGACTTAATGGCAAATCCCACACCGGATTGGCGTCTTTCCTCGCTTTTCCATCCACTCCAGAAAAAATGTTTAGCCGGCACCAATTTCACAGATTTGGCCTTCATCTGCAAGTCGTGTCTCGCTCGAGGCTGCAATGTCGATGCTGTACCTGCCCAGCTCTCGCCCTAATCTGTGCTGTTCGTCTCTCTGGACCTGACGCGCCGTCTCTATCAAGTAGGGTGCGTAATTCCAAGTTCCGATTGTTAAGAGAATATAGTTTGCTCTTTCAACTTTACCTGTTTTTTCTTTGTTTGTATGTCGACCGCGGTATAGGGTACCAATCAACCGCCGCTAGCTGGTTAGGTAATGATGGAGCAGACAATGTTTAGGGCACTTTTTCTAGCGCCTTCCTCATGCTATGGAGGTGTGTGGTGTGTTCCTATAGAATGCTGCTCAGTCGCTCAGGGGCAGCCGAATCCCACTGCTTCTCCGGTCAGTGAAAGACGACCATATGGCCTGAGCAGCCTGTGTGCAGGTCTACGACTATGGCTGCCAGCGTACCCACGCCTGCCACTTCGCCACTCGCCTATCACCACAGGGCTTGAAGGTGATATATGACGTTGGATGAAGAATGACTTGCGCGATGAATTGGATGAAAGTGAGGAAGAGTTGCTCAATTCGTCGACCTCACTCTCTCGCCTGAGTCCATCTGAGTCCAGTGGCAAGACAAGTCAATATGACTGGAGACGAATACAGATGTAGTGGATGACCAGGGCGCTCTACGTGCCTTGCCGCGCTCATTACGTTCCACAACGCTTTGCAGATAAACGCCGTCTTGCCCGTTGAATCAGGAATGATTTCTTCCGAGCAGTCTGCCAAATCCTGTCTTCACATGCTGAGTAGGAATACTTTAATTCACCGATCAGTTTGACATTAAAATCGACTACCCACGCCTGGTTTAGCCAGCCTGTCACAGCTGTTGCCCGTAGGTGGCCGCTGTCGCATGCTGACAGCTACTAGGAGCCACAGGCATTAGCTAAATGTCAGGCTTGGACCAGTGGGGGATGGCCGCTTGAAATGGGAGTGAAAACCATCCTTACCAAAGCTACTACCATTTCCTGACACCCCATACCACCCCTAAATTAGTTGGTAAGGTTTGGGTAGCGGTTATTAGTGGTCTGTAGAGGGCCGTAGTGGTGTAATCACTATTATCATAAGGTTACAAATGAAAACCTTAAAAAGTAAAACTGGTTTGGTGGTCTGAGGTTGTTGATTGTTCATGATGTGTGTCCCCTGTGGGAAGGGGAGATAATTTTTTTTCGATGGCAATGATGGTGGTTCTTGAGTGGCTAAGATCTGGGTGAATGTCAAATTACCATAATTAAGTGAGCAAAAGTCATTAAGTGAGCGGCGGGTCATTGGTTGCGGGAGTCTGCAGGGCGTAGGCGCGTAGGAGTGTGGTGTGGATGTTGGTGTGCGACACAACAGCAGCGTGGTGGGCGGACGGGATTCTTGGAGATGTGGACGTAGCAGCGGGATTAATCGGTGTGGTCGCACGGGGGGGGGGGGGGGGGTGAGGAGATTGTACAATTTGCAATTAAGCACGTTTTTCACATTTCACAACCGGAAAGCTCCACCGCCTTTTAATCAGCTGCGGTGGTGTGTGGCGTTGTCTGTGTGGACGTCTGCGCATGTGTGACGTTGGTGGCGTGGGCGTATGAGAGGCGTTGTCTACTTGCGGTTGGTGGTTGCGGTCGGTGGTATTGTTGGTGGTTGTGTGAGAAAAAAGTGAGGCATTGTCTACTAAACGCCACGTCAGTCCGGGGATACCGAGTGCAAAAGTCAACTCAGCACATTTTTATGCATGGCGTTGTCTACAAATCGCCACGTCAGCACTGTAGTGTCGTGTGCATAATGCAGACAGTGTATAAATAGAAGGCGTCGTTTGTGAGCAGTTACTCTGTGCCAGCCGTTCGTGCTAGAACACATATTTCACTGGAGGTAAATAGGCGTTTCCTATTGCTGACTTGGTAAAATGACAACCTTCGCCACAGAGTTTTTTGTGAAAGAGGCTGGTGTGACAAACTGTACAAATATAACACTGCTTGCTTATCATTGGTCGGGCAGAACAGGTTCAATCTGTGATAACAAAGAATTCACAACTATTCTTCGGCATTTTATGTTACAGGTGATGACGGTATATGAGATGTGATAAAACAGTGAAAACATATATTGCTTTATTGAGACCAGTGCTAAAAACACTGCCACAGATATCTTTGTGGGATATTCAATACATTTGCGTCATAAGCATTCACTCCTCGCACAAAATATTTCTCGTGATTACACCAGAACACTTGTGCTTTAAAAAAGTGATAGTGTTGAATTTGTGTCAGTGCTTGCTACAAAGATTGGTAAAACTTGACATTTTATAATCGACAACAATACAGTTTTGAATAATTCAGATATTGTGGTAATAACACCCCGTGAACCAAATCAGCAGCACATACGACTACTTGTTGTTCTATCCATATGGCCAGTACTATCAAATCTGTTTTCGTGTGTGCCACTTGCGGGAAAAGTTCACATTGTCTCACCACCTCGCCCACCACATTCGGACCATTCACAGTATAAGGATGAACTAAATTACTGTCAGTTACGTAATAATCTATTTAATAGGAAGGATAACCTACAACGGCACATACGAACACATCACCAGACACATATCGATACATCTACACCAGAATCAAACGCGATAACTGCATCTACATCGTCAACGGTGACGACACCCTCGTCATCACGCCAGAGGAAAGCGTCAACCGAAGCAAGCATAGCTAAATGTCAGACACAGACAGATATCAATATTCTTGACCAATTGATAGATGAGGAAGCGGACATCTTATCAGCAGGGGATCCAGAGACACTACACAACCTTCCAACCGATATTTAAAAAAAACATATAGAGGAAACAGTCTGTCTAAAAACTAAAGTTGGCAAAATCATAATAGAAAAAGATCAGATTCTACATGTATGGACAGATTATGTGACAAACCTTTATAATGATAACAGAGAGGAACAGTATGAAATTCGATTTAATAATGAAGGACCGCCAATTTTGAAGATGGAGGTTCGAAATGTTCTTAAGCATATCAAAGCTGGTAAGGCCCGCGGTGCAGATAACACCACAACAGAAATGGTTAAAGCTTTAGAAGAATTTGGACTAGAGCAAGTCACCAGACTGCTGAACACATTATATGATACTGGAGTTATACCTTCTGAATTATGTAACTGTATTTATTGCAATCCCAAAGAAATCAGGAAACTTGGAATGTAATCAACATAGAACAATAAGTATAATGAGTCACATCACAAATATTTTGCTACTAATTATCATGCAAAGAGTGAGGAAGAAAATACAACCTGAAATAGGGGAAGAACAATGTGGGTTTGTAGAAGGAAAGGGTACAGTAAATGCTGTGTATATGATGCGAACAGTTATTGAACGTGCTATAGAAGTAAACAAGGATATATACATTTACTTTATTGACTACACAAATGCTTTTGATAGAGTTAGACATGTCAACATGGTAGATATACTTGCGGATCTACAAATTGATGGGAAAGACATTACACTTATAAAAAACATATATTGGAAACAACAAGCTGCCATAAGGATTGATAATGAAGTGGGACAATATCAACCTATTAAGAGAGGTGTTAGGCAGGGATGGGTAATGTCTCCAGATATTTTTTCCCTATACAGTGAAAATATTTTCAGAAACATGGAAGATATAAATGGAATCAGCATTAGAGGACGAAACATCAATAACATTAGATATGCAGATGATACAGTATTGATTGCAAGACAATGCACAAGATCTACAACAATTAGTAGACGCGGTTGTTGTACACAATGAGCAGCTGGTGTTGGAATTAAATTGTAAGAATACACAGATTATGGTCGTCACTAGGAAGAACGAAGTACCACAATGTAATATACAAGTAAATGGGAATATTCTTCAACGAGTAAATCTGTACAATTATCTCGGAACAGTCATAGAATCTGATGGGAGATGCCTTGAAGAGATTAGAACAAGAATCGCCATGGCTAAAGTAGCCTTTAGCAAAATGAAAAACATTCTGACCAATAAAAAGATGTCAACTGAAACGAGAAAAAGAGTGTTGAGGGGATACATAGAGCCTTATTTTTATTTGGTATGGATGTGAAACTTGGACAATATGCAGTCAAGCTGAAAAACATCTGATGGCTGCAGAAATGTGGTTTCTGAGGAAAAGCAAAGAATACCAAGGACAGACAGAAAAACCAATGACCAAGTTCTACAGGAGACAAATGACAATCGTAAATTGATTAGAGAAATTAGACGTAGGGCAGTCAAAATCTTTTGGTCATGTTATGAGAAGAAATGGATTGGAGAACTTATTGGCAACTGGCAAGATCGAAGGGAACAGACCAAGAGGAAGACCGAGAGGAAAATACCTGGATGGCTCGGCCACATAGCATGGAAGACACAGGAACACTGAGCTGATCCACGACGCTGGTGATCAAGTGAAATGGCGAGTCATGACCGCCAACTCTTTCCGGCATGGCACCTGATTGATTTATTGATTGATTGAGAAAATTGGCAAGCTATCATGAGATTTCGTAAGATTAGCAAACATTTATCGGCATACACATTTATATTGGTCCAGAAACGCAACACTCTATCGACTGGGCAGCTACATTGTATAAGATTTTTTTAGCTAAAAATACCAGGTTCAAGGTTAACTTTAGCCATCACTTAGTGCTAAGACATAGAGAAACGCTTGACTTTGGATTCTATTACGCTTCTTTTACCAACAGTTCTGTTTTAGAATGTCCGGCTCTAATCAATAATAGATGCGACTTTGACAGTACACGAACATGACATTCTTACCTATTATATACAACAACGTCAAGACACTAAGTATACAATAGAGACAGTAGCTGCCGTATGTTTACCGCTTTCACATCCCCCGAATCTATGTGATCATACCACCATACATTACGAAAAATCAAGCCAGCAACATACTACAACGTGATTCACACAACAAAATTTACACAGATAACTTTTGCTTTTTTATTGTGGTGTTGGTCAAATATAATGTGTGTTACTAAAATTATAATAGCGTAACCAAGATGGTCATATGTGACGAATATGTGTATACTACATATCGACCATCTTGTGTTGTCCTTGAATTTTTTTTCACTAGCCATTTATGTCATTGATTATCATTTGTAACTCATTGACAGATGTTTTTTTTATGATATTAAACGGTGAATGCGAGATTGAATGTGATATATTGATGTCACTAAACTGTTGTGGACACTAATCAAATTGTCCACCCACACAGTGTTTTTTTTTTTTTTTTTGGTTATAAAATAAAACAATATTGAAAACAAGTTTGTGTGTTTTATTTTTGTATTTTTAGGGGTAAGATTGGCTTTTTTCATTGTTTTCACGACGTTGTCCTCCTCTTGGATTTCTTGTCGTGGAGACT
>JACEFZ010007223.1:30000-31781 GCA_014155875.1 Cepaea nemoralis | reverse complement strand
GGGGCCCCCTTAAGGGGGTTTTAATCCGGCCCTTTCCTTGCAAGTATGGAAGCCTCCTTGGATGGCGGGGAATGCCCATGGTCTGCCCCTGCCTTCCCTTGAGGGCTGACCAGGATCTTTGGCTGTTCTATATGGACCAGCTGGGATGGGGGATAACACCACAACAGTGAGAGTCAAACGTCCTAAGAAACCCCCGGGAAGGTTAACCCGGTCAACAAATGCCCGCAGAAGTCGGATGTGTCGGCCTAACGGCGCAAGAACGCAGCTCTGCTGTAAACAGGCACAACGCAATCACATCCGAAAAAAAAACTCCGGATGAACGAAGAAGAAGAAGAAGTATATCTTATTTCCAGAGTTGATTCTAGTTTGTGTTTCTTCCCTTATGATGTTGGAGCAGTTGAAGATTGTACCCAGGTATTTGTATGTTTCCGTTCTTTTAATGGTCATATTATCTATTTGTATGTGGCCAGAGTTTTTAGCCATTCCGTCTCTTGAAATTACCATGTATTCTGTCTTATCTTGGTTGATAACCAGCCCCATCTGTTGGGCTTTTTCCTTTAAGTGAGTCAATATTTCCAATGTCTTTTGTTCACTTTGACCTATAATATCTATATCATCTGCATAACCAAGCAGCTTGGATTTTCCTCCAATATCACATTCCTCCTTTACCTTCCTTACAACTTTCTCTAGAGCCAGATTGAAGAGTAGCGGCGATAGTGCATCACCCTGTTTCAAGCCAGATGTTATTTGGAAGGGGTCTGATTTCCTGCCTTTATATGTTACTATATTATAAGTATCTTCCATGCATAGTCTGGTCATGTTGATTAACTTCCTTGGTATTCCAAATTCCTGCATAGCATTCCATAGACTATTCCTATGGACACTATCATAAGCCTTTTTAAAATCCACAAAAATGTTATGGAGATCTCTTTTATATTCCCAATGTTTCTCGGCTATTTGTCGTAAGATAAATATCTGATCTATTGTTGATCTGTTTTGTCTAAAACCCGCCTGGTAGTCACCTAATATGTCTTCTGAATATGGTTTTAGCCTATTTAGTAATACTGCGGATAGTATCTTATAGCTTGTGGACAGTAGTGATATTCCTCTGTAATTTCCACATTGGAACTTGTCTCCTTTCTTAAAGATAGGTATCAATAATGACTCTTTCCAGTCATGGGGTAATTCTTCTGTCTTCCAGATTTTTATTATTAGTTCGTATAGCTTTAGATGTAATGCATGGCCACCTGCCTTTATAAATTCAGCAGCAATTCCATCAGTCCCAGTTGCCTTATTGTTTTTAAGTCGTGTGATTACATTTAGGATTTCTTTAAATGTAGGCTCTTCAATCTGTGGTTCGCATGTTAGAACCTCTTCCTGTGGGAAAATGTTACTTGGAGCTTCACAATTTAGTAATTCAATAAAATATTCTTTCCATGTGTTGCACATTTCCTCATTGGTATTTATCATATTCCCATTTTTGTCTTTTAAACCATATGTGTTTTGTTGGTGCCCTCGTTTCATTGACTTCAGTTCTTTAAAAAATTTTCAGGATTCATTTTTCTGGTGATTAGTTTCCATATCTTTGATTATATTACTCATATATTCTCGCTTCTGCTGTCTGACTATTTTTGTAGCCTCTTTACATTCATTTCTATAATGCTCTTCCTTTTGGATGTTGTTGATGTCATTTAACCATACATGTCTGGCATTCTTCTTCCTAATGACTGCTTCTTCACATTTTTGATTGAACTATCTGTTCTTTCTATGCGTGGTTAACA
>JACEFZ010007223.1:0-25000 GCA_014155875.1 Cepaea nemoralis | reverse complement strand
TCTCTTCTTGATACATTGAATATTATTCTCAGGAATCTCATTTCTGTAGCTGTGATTTTTCTTTTCTCTTTTTCTGTCATTGTTCAGGTTTGGCATTGGTAGCATAGATCTAAATATCATTGCCCCAATTTCACGGTCTAGTTGTTTGTTTATTGTCAATAGGTCTGTATCGTGCTGGGTATATAATACACACCGCTTAGTTATTCTTCCTTTTCAGTTCGTTTAACTCTTTAGATTTGATGTGTTCATGCAGTTGAACGTATGTTTACTTATTCATACACTCTATTTTACGCGGTGGCGTAGAGGCTAGATGATTGCCCGCCGACCCGCTGGATATGGGTTTGAATCCGCGCAGAGGCTAATTTTCAAACTTGCTCCCAGGTCGACACAGCCTAATATGTGAACCAGGAAATATCTCGGGAAATAAAGGCGGCCGCCGTGATACCGACTAATTCGCCCTCTGTTTGCCATGAAAGTTTGGAGAGAACAATAATGGAGGGGCACATGCCCGGGAAGAGAAGACAAGGAAGACCAAAGAGAAGATGTTTTCAGGACATGGCAGAAGATCTCCAAATGTGCGTATCGGACGCGGGACATCTTGCGTTGGTTTCCCATACAAAAGTATGAGCGCTGGTGGTTGATAAAGCAATGGCAAACTACTAAACGTAAACTTGCCAAGAAATCACAAACAGCCAACAAATGCTGGAGTTGACTGCCATGTCCTGTAAAGGATAAGCACCTAACTTATCTGTCTTCTACTTGTTCTTTTCACCTCAAGTTTGCCAGTTGTCACTCAGTTTTCCAGTTTATATCTTCTCATATGGTGCCCAAAAATCTTTACTGCCTACATCTAATTTTTCTAGTCAGTTTACGGTTTTCATTTGTTTTTCATGCTGTTTGTGGTATTCTTTGCATTTCCCCCCGAAACCGCATTTCCACTACAATTAGATGTTTCTCCCTTGTCTCTACGCTTGTCTTAAAGCTGAAAATTAAAGGAATTGACGGAAGGGCCGTTTGCACGAGGCTCTAGGCTACCATCTGTTTTTGAGAGCCAATACATACAGGGATAACTGGCCTGTGGCAGCCTAACGTCCACTGCACCTGCGTTCGTCTCCAGTCGTCCTGACATTTCTTGCCACTGGAATCAGATGGATGCAGGCGAGAGAGTGAGTCCCATGAAGTTGCGCAGCTCTTCCTCACTATAAACAAATTCATCGCGCAAGTCATTCTTCATCCAATTGTCTTCATCATTCCTGATGGACAAACTTGGATGTAATGAATGGTCATCATCATTCTTGATGGACGAACATCCATAGATGTTTCTCAGCTTGTCTCCTTATTGCCTACGTTTCACATCCACATAACAGTGCATGTTCTGTGTAACACTTCAACACTCCTTTCCTCGTTGTAATTGACATCTTTTAATAAACAAAACGGTCGAATGTTAAAGCTGACCAAGGCAATCGTCATTCATTTACAAAAGCCAATTTTGTGCAAAAGAAAAAAAAAAACACGATAACCTGGTTAACACTACCTTGCTAGAATATGTGTGTTGTATATTTCAGCTTGAAGGATTGCTTTAGTTTCTGCAATGTAATTTCTGCAGTATGTACCTGACGAGATGAAGAGAAATATGCCAGACAATACATCGTGCAATAAATTGTTTGTGTCTTCGTTATTCAACATCGTTTTATTTATCAGTATGTTTTCCATCTTACAAAACAGCGAGTGACAATTCGCGGTTTTTGTTCTAATCTCTTCAAGGCATCTCCCATCAAATGTTAGGTTTGTCCCGAGATAGTTGCACCCATTCATTTGTTTAAGAATATTCCAAATTACTCGTATATTACATTGTGGTATTTCTTTCTTCTTGGAGACGACCATAATATCTGTCTTCTTACAATTTAATTCAAATTCTAACTGTTTACTGTAACAGTATCTACTAAATGTTGCAGATTCTGTTCGTTGTCTGCAATAAATACTGTATCACCTGCTATACGTTATCTCTGCCTGTGTTCTTCATAAACAGATAAAATTTGCAGTTATTAAACCCATGTTTGTGTCCTGAGTGATTCAATGAGCACGATCCGAAGGGTCGAGAAGGCTTCTATACACAGACAGTGGATTGACTCGCTGCGGAGGTTCATTGTTGAGTCACCTTCATCTCCGTGCAGGGACATGCGGAAGTTGAGGGAAATGAACCAGCTGATGAACTTGCTGGCTTTGCATTCATTGCAAGTGGCCAGCCTATGGATCGTGTCGATATTATTAATACCTTTATAGAGACGTGGAGAACAGAAGACTTTGACGCCTGTAAATCCACAACATTGTCTAGAATGAGAGACTTGGGAGTAAGAAATGACACAGCTAGACACGAGGTACATCGGGAGAGCGATGGGTCTCGTCAACCAACATAGAACTGGCAATTGTAGACGCCTGGCGCTGATGTCTATGTTGGGGGTGGGAGGGACATGATCTAAGCATATGTGGGCGTGTCTGAAGTGCAAGGATGATACTCCAACAAATAACCAAAAAACCAACCAACTGTCACCCAACCAACCAACCACCCACCCAACAAACCAATCACCCACACAACCAACCAACCACCCACACAACCAACCACGCACACAACCAACCAACCACCCACACATCCAACCAACCACCTAACTAACTAACCAACCAACCAACCAACCAATTAACCAATCAACCAACTAAACTAAACCAACCAACAAACCAACCAACCACTTAACTAACTAACTAACTAACTAACTAATCAACCAACTAAATTAAACCAACCAACCAACTAACTAACTAACCAACTAAAACAACCAACCAACCAACTAACTAACTAACTAACTAACTAACTAAACTAACTAACTAACCAACTAACAGTAGTGGTTATGTGGTGTTAAAAACAGGATTTCGGATGTGCCCGGATGGGCGGATTTTCCCGATAATTTGACGCGTGGATCGATGGTCTTGAAGCGAATGCAAGTGCTCGTCTGCTTTTTCAAGGTCAAGGACAAGGAATCGATCGGCGCGGCGGGCAATCTGTTTGTCTGTGCTTTAGATGATGATGATACAAAAAAATAAGAGCAAGTGGATAACGACAGAGCGTGTTGACATCGAAGAAATGTCGACAAACAGAGGAGGGGAAGGGAGAGAGAAAGAGAGGAAGGGAGAGAGAGAGAGAGAGAGACAGAGAGAGACAGAGAGAGAGAGAGAGAGAGAGAGAGAGAGAGAGAGAGAGAGAGAGGAAGATAGACAGACAGATAGACAGACAGACAGATTAGATAGATAGGTTAGATAGATAGATAGATAGATAGATAGATAGATAGATAGATAGATAGATAGATAGATAGATAGATAGATAGATAGATAGATAGATAGATATAGAGACAGCGAGGGAGGGATAGAGAGGGAGAGAGAAAGCGAGAGAGAGAGAGAGGGGGGGGGCGGGGAGGGGGAGGGTAAACAGAACCGATGGCCATACAAGCAAGAGAGAATGAGAGTGAATGTGTATAAACAACCGCAATCAGGAAGAGACAGAAAGAATTAATGAAATGAGAAACGAGAGAGCGAGAGAAAGAGAGAGAGGAGGAGGGAGGGAGAGAGAGATATATATAGAGAGGGTGGGATGGATATAGAAAGAGAGAATGTTTGTGAACAGATAGCGATATAGAATGAGAGAGTAAGATTATCGATCAAGCAGGTGCCGTCTCCACAATGAAGTTTGGCTGGGATGATTCTCCAATACTGTCTGTCCTTCGCCCTGACTATACAATCTGTTAGATTACTGTTCGTCCATCTCTTGATGTTATCTTGCCACTTGTATCGTTGTCTACCTCTTGCTCGTATGCCTCCAACCTTACCCTCCAGTATGGCTTTTAATAAGAGTGTTATATCGTTTAACGTGGCCGCAGTATTTCACTTCCCTCGTGTTTTATTTCTTTCATCAATTCTCATTTTATTCCCAGTTTTTCTAGAACCTCTGTATTTGATTGTTTTCATTTCCATGAAGTACGACATATTGCTCTGTATATCTACATCTCCAGGAGCTCTATTCGACTTTCTAATTGTTTTTTCAATGTCCAGGCTTCCTCGATATATAGTAGTGTTGAATATACATAACATTTAACAATTCTCATGATTAATGCGTTGTGTCGCTAGATGTTAGTACTGAAGTGGCTCTCCGAGTGGCTAGAAAGCCGGACTCTCCTTCGGGAGACCCGGGTTCGATCCCTCGGTAAGGTGTGGGATTTTTTCTGTCGGGGGCGAAAAGAAAATCCTAACCTGCACAGTTCGCGGCGACTGCACTAGCCAGGCGGCCTTAATTCCTCAGGCTCAAAGACCCCTCTGCCATACACCGCAAGGTACTATATTGGCAGTAAATGACAGAAAGCATTTTTGCCATTCATATTCTCTTTTTGATTTCTGTTTCACTTCTGCCATCATCTGTTATTACATGTCCAAGATAGGAGAAACTTGTTACTTATCCTAGTAACTCTCCGTTTACTGTGATGTTCATTGATGACCTTTCCTTTCCACTGCTAGTTATCATAGTTTTCGTGTTTTGGATATTAATATCTAAGCCACATTCTGCACCATGCCTGTTTGCTTGTTCCACTAAGGTTACAGATAAGAATATAACTGTTTTTTTTTTTGTTTTTTGTTTTTGTTCGCATATCCTTTACAGGACATCGCTGTCAACATCAGCATCTTTCAGTTGATTATTGATTTCTTGGCAAGATTACGCTCAGTAGTTTGCCATTGCTTTCTGAGCGACCGGCTCACAAACCCCGTAAGTTACCGACGCGGAGAGAACCGCTACCAATTCTCGCGCACGTCACGTTACTCAAGAGAGTATACGGGATTACGGAGAAAGTCGTGTAACTCCTAGACCAGGGAGACTGCCACGAATATATCGGCGAAGGTAAAACTATCAAATTGTATACATGCGTCTCGGCATTGTAAATAGTTCGTTAGTTAGATAATTAGTGACTAAACAATCCTAGTAGTTCTTGGGTTAAACATCACTTCTGCTTGAATATGTTGCTGCTATCGCTGCTTCTCAGGGTATCAAAGAAAATAAGAGTATGTGTCTCGTGTATGTGCCGAGTGAGCGAGCACGTTCGCGCCCACACACACACGCAGGTACGCTAGAAATCTTACATATGAGTGCCTGATCCGCCCTGAACTCGGTATCTGACATCTACAGAGGCATGCTACCTTACCGAGCTGTCCTAAAGCAACGCTTCTAGTCTGCGTCTTCGTCGTTCCTCTGTCGACCTCCAAGGTCACGTGTCCGACTTCGGAATGCTTTTGTGTAAGGTTTACTTTCCGTAGACCAGTGGTTCTCAGCCATTTTTGGCCCATGAACCCTTTCACCATATGCCAGAATGTCATCCCCCCCCCCCCTCCCCCCCCCCCCCCTTTCCAGCGAAAGAAAGAAGAATTATCCCCTTCCCAAAATTGCCAGCCTCAAAAGATTCATTCAAAATAACATGCCTGTAATACTGAAAATCCTAATGTTCTTTTTTTACCCCCGTAGTTGTACATAACCTTTACATGCATAGATTAATTTTATAGTGCAGTAAAACTGCAACGAATTATCATTTAATACACGACACCAGAATGTCAGAAAATTGTGCTTCATCAAACAAAATGCTCAATAGAAAACCAGGATATTGTGCCTGAAGCCAATTTGAATCTGCCAATCTAATTCTCCCACTGAAAACCCTAAAATTCCCTTGAACACCTGTACAAGTCAGAATTCTTCTTCTCGGTTCACATGCACAAGTCAACATTCTTTTTCTTGGTTAACCTTCTGACGTCAACATTCTTCTTCTTGGTTCACATTCAGACGTCAATATTCTTCTTCATAGTTCACCTTCAGACGTTAATATTCTTCTTCTCGGTTCACTTTCAGACGTCAATATGCTTCTTCTTGATTCACCTTCAGACGTCAACATTATTCTTCTTGGTTCACCTTCAGACGTCAACATTCTTCTTGGTTCACCTTCAGACTTCAATATTCTTCTTCTTGGTTCACTTTCAGAAGTCAATATTCTTCTTCTTGGTTCACCTTGAGATGTCAACATTCTTCTTCTTGGTTAACCTTCAGAAATCAATATTCTTCTTCTTGGTTCACATTCGGACGTCAATATTCTTCTTCTTGGTTAACCTTCAGAAGCCAATATTCTTCTTCTTGGTTCACCTTCAGATGTCAACATTCTTCTTCTTGGTTCACCTTCAGACTTCAATATTCTTCTTCTTGGTTCACATTCTGAAGTCAACATTCTTCTTCTTAGTTCACATTCGGACGTCTTCTTCTTCTTGGTTAACCTTCAGAAGCCAATATTCTTCTTCTTGGTTCCCCTTCAGATGTCAACATTCTTCTTCTTGGTTCCCCTTCAAACGTCAACATTCTTCTTCTTGGTTCACCTTCAGACGTCGATATTCTTCTTCTTGGTTCACCTTCTGACGTCAATGTTCTTCTTCTTGGTTCACCTTCAGAAGTCAGTATTCTTCTTCTTGGTTCACCTTCAGACGTCAACATTCTTCTTCTTCTTGGTTAACCTTCAGAAGTCAATATTCTTCTTTTTGGTTCACCGTCAAAATTATTCGTCAAGGCGGGCATGTTTTACAGTCCGGGAGATGGTGGTTTTAAAATGGTGAAGTTTTTAATTCTGACGACAGTGGTAAGTTGGAAATTGGAGTGAATAAACTTAAGACTAATACATATAAAAATTAAAAAAAAGATCTGAATTTAAAGGGGTGTTTCTTTTTCTTTGGGAAAGGGCCTTTCTTTGGTAATTTTTCCTTTTGGGGGAATCCCAGGAGCTCTATTCGACTTTCATATTGTTTTTCAATGAAGGCTTTCCTCGATCATATTAGAGTGTGAATAACATAACATTAAAATTCTCATGATTAATGCGTTGATGTCGCTAGATGTTAGACTGGAAGTGGCTCTCCGAGTGGCTAGAAAGCCGGACTCTCCTTCGGGAGACCCGGGTTCGATCCCTCGGTAAGGTGTGAGATTTTTTTCTGTCGGGGGCGAAAAGAAAATCCTAACCTGCACAGTTCGCGGCGACTGCACTAGCCAGGCGGCTTTTATTCCTCAGGCTCATAGACTCCTCTGCCTTACACCGCAAGGTACTATATTGGCAGTAAATGACAGAAAGCATTTTTGCCATTTATATTGTCTTTTTGATTTCTGTTTCACTTCTACCATCATCTGTCCAAGATAGGAGAAACATGTTACTTATCCTAGTATCTCCCCGTTGACTATGATGTTCATTGATGACCTTTCCTTTCCACTGATAGTTATCATAGTTTTCGTTTCTTGGATGTTAATATCTACGCCACATTCTGCACTATGCCTGTTTGACTAAGGTTATAGATACGAATATATGTTTTTGTTGTTGTTGTTGTTTATTCGCATATCCTTTACAGAACATCACTGTCAAAATCAGCATCTTTCAGTTGATTTTGATTTCTTGGCAAGATTACGCTCAGTAGTTTGCCATTGCTTTCTGAGCGACCGGCTCACAAACCCCGTAATTTACCGACGCGGAGAGAACCGCTACCAATTATCGCGCACGTCACGTTACTCATGAGAGTATACGGGGATTACGGAGAAAATCGTGTAACCTCTAGACCACGGAGACTGCAACGAATATATCGGCGAAGGTAAAACTATCAAATTGTATACATGCGGTCTTGGCTTTGTAAATAGTTCGTTAGATAGTTAATTAATTACTAAACAATCCTGGTAGTCCATGGGTTAAACATCACTTCTGCTTGAACACGTTGCGGCTATCGCTGCTTCTCAGAGTACCGAAGAAATTAAGAGTATGTGTCTCGTGTATGTGCCGAGTGAGCGAGCACGTTCGCGCCCACACACACACACGCAGGTATGCTAGAAATCTTACATATGAGTGCCTGATCGGCCCTGAACTCGGTATCTGACATCTACAGAGGCATGCTACCTTACCGAGCTGTCCTAAAGCAATGCTTCTAGTCTTCGTCTTCTCCTTCTTCGTTCCTCTGTCGACCTCCAAGGTCACGTGTCCGACCTCGGAATGCTTTTGTGTAAGGTTTACTTTCTCTAGACCAGTGGTTCTCAACCATTTTTGGCCCATGAACCCTTTCATTATATGCCAGAATGTCAACCACCTCCCACCTTTGCCAGCGAAAGAAAGAAGAAGAATTCTCCCCTTCCCAAAATTGCCAGCCTCAAAAGATTCATTCAAAATAACATGCCTATAATACTGAAAATCCTTTTTTTTTTTACCTCCATAGTTGTACATAACCTTTAAATGCATAGATTAATTTTGTAGCGTAGTAAAACGTCAACGAATTATCACTTAATACACGACACCATAATGCCAGAACATTGTCCTTCATCAAACAAAACGCTCAATAGAAAACCAGGATATTTTGCCTGAAGCCAATTTGAGTCTGCCAATCTAATTTCCCCACTGAAAACCCTAAAATTCCCTTGTACACCTGTACAAGTCAGAAATCTTCTTCTCGGTTCACATGTACAAGTCAACATTCTTTTTCTTGGTTAACCTTCTGACGTCAATATTCTTCTTCTTGGTTCACATTCAGACGTCAATATTCATCTTCACAGTTCACCTTCAGACGTTAATATTCTTCTTCTCGGTTCACTTTCAGACGTCAATATGCTTCTTGTTGATTCACCTTCAGACGTCAACATTCTTCTTCTTGGTTCACTTTCAGACGTCAACATTCTTCTTCTCGTTTCATTTTCAGACGTCAACATTCTTCTTGGTTTACCTTCAGAAGTCAATATTCTTCTTCTTGGTTCACTTTCAAAAGTCAATATTCTTCTTCTTGGTTCATCTTGAGATGTCAACATTCTTCTTCTTGGTTAACCTTCAGAAGTCAATATTCTTCTTCTTGGTTCACCTTCAGATGCCAACATTCTTCTTCGGTTCACCTTCAGACTTCAATATTCTTCTTCTTGGTTCACATTCTGAAGTCAACATTCTTCTTCTTAGTTCACAAATTCGGACGTCTTCTTCTTCTGGTTAACCTTCAGAAGCCAATATTCTTCTTCTTGGTTCACCTTCAGATGCCAACATTCTTCTTCTTGGTTCACCTTCAGACGTCAACATTCTTCTTCTTGGTTCACCTTCAGACGTCAATATTCTACTTCTTGGTTCACCTTCAGACGTCAATGTTCTTCTTCTTGGTTCACCTTCAGAAGTCAGTATTCTTCTTCTTGGTTCACCTTCAGACGTCAACATTCTTCTTCTTCTTGGTTAACCTTCAGAAGTCAATATTCTTCTTTTTGGTTCACCGTCAAAATTATTCGTCAAGGGCGGACATGTTGTACAGTCCGGGAGATGTGTGGTTTTTAAAATGGTGAAGTTTTTAATTCTTGACGACAGTGGTAAGTTGGAAATTGGAGTGAATAAACTTAAGACTAATACATATAAATTAAAAAAAAAAGATCTGAATTTAGAGCAGTGTTTTCTTTGTGAAGATCTAGCGTAATCCTCGGAGAATTATGTGCATTTTCTTTGACTTAGAAAAATAGTGCATGATTATTCTTCTGGTCCAATCCATGCCTTGTATGAAGGATGATCTTCCCATCCTCTATTTATTCAGTCTTCATGTGTAGATAAAGATTAGGCAAAGATCTACTGTGATACCTTTTCTGGGATATCTCTTATAATCACTTTGTCTCTATGTTCAGAGGAGACTGATTCTTTGTACGTGTATTCATGTATAAAGAATTAATAGTGAGTTCATTTATAAATGTATAAATATGATGTGGTGTTACCATATAAATATGATGTGAGGTTACCTATACATTTACACGGGAGAAGAGAGGCAATGCCAAGACGGAAAAATGGCATCATCCTTGCTGATGGCCACCATATATTCTCGGCGACAGAGCCTGGAGTGCATGAAGATGATTCACCCCCATAAGGCAGAAGTGAGAGAGACATATCATGTCTATATAAGGAGTAAAGGATGTAAAAAGATGTTGAAGTGATGGGGCCCCATAGGGCTAGGTCTAACTGACTCACTCTTCTGTCATAATCACTTCACCTTTCCTCTTTCTCTCTCTCTCTTTTTCCTTATTCGTTTTCCCGTTTGTTTATGTGGGTATGGCTATATTGTTAGGCACATGTTTTCTGCAGGGAATGGTGGTCTTTGTTTGGCTGAAACTGGGGTATTTCCTGAAAGATGAAGAATGTCATCAGGATGATCAAAGCCCTCAATGCCGGATTAGGAGATTGCCTTTCCATTGCGGGAAGAGTTAACTTCCCTTAATCATCATTTGCCCATGTATTGGCAGACATACCACCAACATGGTGAAAGCAGATAAGTCTTTTATACTACCAGCTCGTTTCATTATTCCACCACCCACAGGGTCCCGACCAAAGCATTAATTTATTTCGGGGTGCTCTTTTTAGAAAATGGACATTTACCCATTGTGCTTTTGAAAATGGACATTTACTCATTTTTCTTTAGAAAATTGACATTTACCCATTGTGCTTTAGAAAATGTACGTTTTCCCCACTGTGTTTTAGAAAATGGACATTTTCCTCATGTGCTTTAGCAAATGAACATTTTTCGACGTGTGCTTTAGAAAATCAACACTGTCCCCGTGTGCTTTAGAGATGGACAATCATAGTTTTGTAATTTTTAGTAGGACTTAATCTATCTATATCATCTGAGATGATGGACAAAACCGTTAACATCTCACTAATAATGGGAAAGGTGTTAGTTTAATTCCTTCATTGTGAAAACATCTGAACTGTTACTTAACAAACTAGATATAATTAGTATGTCTTGTATTGAGATGTTGGTTTTGTTTGTTTTATTTGATGTAGTGCCGCCCTTAGAGCTGACTGTCAATATAAAAATAAGGTAAAAGGACAAACAATACACGACACAAATAATAAAAGCAAACACATTGTTGTCAATGTTAAGCAACTGATTTTATTTATGTACACGAAGTTTGGGAGCTATGCTATCAACGACCAGCTGGAGAAACTGTATACAGCATTGGTACAGGAAACGGTTCAACAGAAAATCTGATTGATAACATAGTTACAGAAATTAAACACAGCAACAAAATTCACAAAACAAGACATCTGCTAACAGAATCAACAGATCAATGATGAACAGTGCATATGGGTGGGACAATGGGTGTGGCCGAGACGTCAAACATGGCGTCTTGTACGAAGTCAGTATAAACACTCCCTGTTCACGTGATACGACTATTGTCCACCCTGTAAACATTAGGCATGTGGGTATAACATTATAATTGTCCATATATTAATGTGGGCAAGAATATTCCAGAATAAAAATTTTGGTTGTGGTCATGAAAACAAGGATGCCGATGATTATTTCTAGTACATGAAAAGGCTTGTTACAATGCTCTAGACGCTTGAAGCCACGATTTCAGACAGAGTAAGGAGGTCGGCATGGCAGAATGGGTAAGAGCATTCGTTCTTAAACATCCGGTATGCTGATGCCGAGGTAGCGGGTTCAACCCCTACACCAGTTTGTTGGACTAAAATGTTGGCCTGTCATCCTTAACTTAGGGACGTAAATTACAAGTACCTCTGAAGTCTGAGTGGGTTCACTAATGACGCGGGACACTCGTAATAGGGAAAGCTAATTCACACGCAAAGATCCGTCCAGTGAAATTGAAGTAGTAGCATGTGTATGGACTACGCTTGACTTCAAAGCGAGCGAACGCAAATAATAATAATAATAATAATAATAATAATAATAATAAAGACAGAATAAGTATTGGATTAACTAATTCGTTCCTAACATCTTTACACAGATGAATATCCAGTTATGTATCTACATTACTTCTGTTTACAGAGCTGTTCACATCACATTCCCGTTTGTTGCCATCTAGAGCACAGTCCTGAATGTGGAATAGATATCTTCAGGCGGAATTAGATGGGGCATCTCTGGGTAGCCCAGTTACATCCATGTACAATTGGGAGCTCAGAGAACAGACCTATGGGCCTATGAGAAATAAGCAATGAATCCAAGGAACCTGATACCTTACATGTGGGTGTCTTTGCAATCTCCAAAAGAATCATTTAGCCGAAGAAACAATCAGAACTTCCCGAGATTCGAAGGATGAGTAGAGAAGTCGTTGTTTTCTTTCTGGGCTGCAAACGTTTGCAAGTCTTTGCTAGGAGCTCGTTTCTTTAGCTCTCTGCTTATATTTGAGCTAAGTTTATGTTGCACACCTTTATCTTTGACTGCCAATGGTTGCCTATCTTAATTTCTATAGCATATGTAATTTGCATTTTGTACCTTAAAAATCAATTTCTTCTATAGCCATCCACTTATCCCTTATGTTTATCATAAAGTTCATCAATGTAAACAGGTGTACTGCCCCTAAAACTTTGCCCATATTTGATTTTATTATTGTCAAATGCCAAATATTGCACTGATATTTTTACCGTAAAAACACTTAAGTCAATTGAATATGATCAAGAGTGTTTGTACTTTAAAGTTTATCCCACCAGCTATAGTATACCTCTTAAACATAACCTTTTTGGCACACTTGAACACAACTGACTCTATTACCAATACAATGTCAATTATGTTCCCTTGGGGAAAGCATTGTCCCTTGACTTTATCAAATCCAAAGTTACATTGTCATAAGTAATATAATCATGACAGATAATCATTCTTATTAGTTATTTAGCTGCTTTTGTTTTCTTACATCGGTTTTCCTAAAATACTGTCTAAGGTGAGGTCACTACACAATCAACTGAGACCTGTACGATGTATTAAGAAGTTGGAGAATGTGAATACCCATCAGCATTACATGAATACCTATTTCAAGACAATGACTATTTCTCTGAATAAATGCATCACAAAACAAAAAAAATAACCACATGTAATTTTACTACTCACATTATGAAGCATTGTGATATCACGATTATATATATAAATATCACCAACACATTCTCACATGGACAGAATGTTAGCCCCCGATAATTCTCTGAACTTGCTCAGTCCCAGAGTGTCTGGCACACAATCTTCTTTTATGTATTACATAATCCCACAAAAACACACTAACACAAAAGACACTAACGCAAGCCATGTCTTCAAGGTGTGACTAAGATGACTGTTGGATCAAACCATTCACATTTTCTACTAAAGGTAAAATTATGCCATTACTCTATACCGCTGAAGGCAATGTGAAAAGCTTTGTCCTTGATACAATCAAGTTCAAGGCATATTAAAGTGGGCGTAAAGTGTATGTTAAACCCTCTACGTGTTTGTTAAATCCACTATGTGTGAAAAATCAACCATATGTATGTTAAATCGTAAATTTACAATGACCTGAAATTGATATTACGAGCGACTGGATATGAGCAGGATATAGATCGACTTTCAAGACTGCGCGGAGGACATCAGTGGCCGTCTTGGTAGACGATAGTTTGTTATACTATGCTTCAAAAAGGCATAATAACTACACACCGTGGCGACAGCGAAAGTGACTGATCAAATCAATTCGCCCTGTATGTGGAGGACATACTCCAACGCAGACACAATTGACTTGATTATATTCTGAGTTTCGTCAAGTGAGCACTTCAATACTCAAGATTAGACTGGGAAGGAATGTTATCGTATGTGTACGCGCGTAAGAGAGACAGACAGAGAGAGAGAGAGAGAGAGAGAGAGAGAGAGAGAGAGAGAGAGAGAGAGAGAGAGAGAGAGAGAGAGAGAGAGAGAGAGAGAGAGAGATGGGGAGGGGCGAAGAAGTGGATGAAAAAAGCTTTGCTGACAGTTACTGCTTTTAACCCCTCACTCCCTGAAATTACCACGTTTAACTATCTCACTCCCTGAAATTACCACGTTTAATTATCTCAATCCCTGAAATTGCCACGTTTAATTATCTCACTCCCTGAAATCACCACGTTTAATTATCTCAATCCCTGAAATTGCCACGTTTAACTATCTCACTCCCTGAAATTACCACGTTTAATTATCTCAATCCCTGAAATTGCCACGTTTAATTATCTCACTCCCTGAAATTACCACGTTTAATTATCTCACTCCCTGAAATTACCACGTTTAATTATCTCACCCCCTGAAACTAGCACGCTTAACTATCTCAACATCTGAAATTACCACTTTTAGCTTCTTCGCTCCCCGAAATTGTAAATAACTTCCTCACTAACTGACAGTTATTACTTTTATCTCTTTTACTCCCTGAAATTACAACTGTTAACTTCTTCACTCTCCAAGATTACCACTGCTAACTTCTTCAACCCCTGAAATTACCACTTTTAACTTCCCTAATCCCTCAAAAATGCCACTTTTCAGTTACTCATCTGAAATTACCACTTGTAACTTCCTCACTCCTTGAAATTACAACTTTTAAGTTCATCACTCCCTGAAATTACCACTTTTAACTTCCCTACTCCCCGAAATTACCACTGTTAACTTCCTCACATTAGGAAGTTACTTTGAACTTCCTCACTCCCTAGAATTAACACTTTAAACTAACTCACTCCCCACACTTACTACTTTTACTTTCTTACCCCGTGGAATTATTACTTTTAACTCCATCACTCCCTACAGTTACTCCTTTTAATTTCCTAACTCAACCTCCCTACCTCCCTGTGCTCTTAATAGACCTACCCCAGTTGTCACTTTTGATATTTACATCCCAATCCTTAACTCCATCAGTCCCAGATTGTTATTGCTGTAACTCCTTCCAACTCACAGAGTTACTATAGTAAAATAACAATAACCTGCCCAGGACAGAGAGAGACAGTAACGCCTTTAAGTAACAACTTTACCTGTGGTGGAACCATTTACCGTGTTTGCTATCAAGATCACGCTACATACCAGATCTTCTCGCCATGACACGCGAGACACAACCTCCATGTGCCAGCGACATCACCATGGACACCAAACAAACAGGACAACTGGAAAACAAACACACAAATTCTGACGTTTCCACCCCCATAATCTAGCATGCTTTTAGTGAGTACAACATTGGTATCAAAGGATAAAACAATGAAAGTAGTATATTTTTGGCGTACAATGAAGGCAGGCAACTTCTTGCACACTTCTAAAATGTCCTGACCTGATATTTTACTAACATAATTTTTGTTCACACGGTTCAGTAAAATCTTCATGACGCAAAGTTAAAAACTACAGGTGTTTCTCATTTAGTCTTTACCAGTCCACAGACCCATTCTCTTGTTCCTCTCTCTTTCTCTCCAACATTAAAACTGAGCGTTATTCACAAACGCGGCTGGTCGTTTACAACCGCGTCGATTGGCTTCAGAAGACTCTATTATTCTCTCATCTTGTCTGTCTTATTTTTGCAAGTTCTTTTTCTTCAAACCTCACAAAGACGATATGTGCCGACAAGGACACACACTACGTACAGTGATATTTTATTTGGCAAATAAAATTCACATTAAACAAAGACATCTCTTGGATCCATCGATTCCGACACCCGATCACTCCGTCACTGCCTGGGGGATGCACCACCACCCCCCCCCCCCCTTTCCGGCAGCTTCCGCAGATCCATAGAGCACACTTTATTCACAAGCTTCCAGTTTCTCAGTTCTATATTTAAGTTCGTAATGTTTAATAGATTTTACTATATCACCTAATACATTTCTGAAAACAAAATGCCTTCCCGGCGGGGAATCAAACCCCGGTCTCCCGCGTGACAGGCGAAAATACTTACCACTATACTACCGAGGACACGATAATAGTTCCACTATCTGACTAATGATGCAGTCAAACGCACGTCACGTGACCAGCCACGATTGTGAATGACGCTCAGTATTATTCACAAACATTTGTGAATAATCACTTCGTTTTTAAAATTAACCCGGGCTCGCATGATGACCCAGCCTGACACGGGCACCAGGACATGACGCTGGGAGGTCAACACGGGCACCAGGACATGACCCTGAGAGGTCAACACGGGCACCAGGACATGCCCCTGAGAGGTCAACACGGGCACCAGGTCATGCCCCTGAGAGGTCAAAACGGGCACCAGGGCATGCCCCCGGGAGGTCAACACGGCACCAGGACCATGACGCTGGGAGGGCAACACGGGCACCAGGACATGACCCTGAGAGGTCAACACGGGCAACCAGGACATGCCCCTGAGAGGTCAACACGGGCACCAGGACATGCCCCTGAGAGGGGCAACACGGGCACCAGGTCATGCCCCTGAGAGGTCAACACGGGCACCAGGTATGCCCCTGAGAGGTCAACACGGGCACCAGGACATGACGCTGGGAGGTCAACACGGGCACCAGGACATGACCCTGAGAGGTCAACACGGGCACCAGGACATGCCCCTGAGAGGTCAACACGGGCACCAGGACATGCCCCTGAGAGGTCAACACGGGCACCAGGTCATGCCCCTGAGAGGTCAACACGGGCACCAGGTCATGCCCCTGGGAGGTCACAGCAGCCGGCCTCACATTGACCACATCACCATATAGTGTCCATTAGTCGATACAAAAATATGAGGCTAGCACTAAATCTGCCCACGACTCCTGCTGCCCACCACACCTTGAGACGTGTAAAACGATCCTCATTAACTTCGCAGTACAGTACCTGGCACGCATTAAATCCTGGGATTTAAGGATGGGATTCGAACATATGAGCACCACGCCGGCAGGCCAGCGTGCTAGCTACTGTGCCACTGCCACTCCCGGGATGCTTCCGTGCTGTATTCAAAACAATGGCGATTTAAAAAAAAACATTTGAAAGTTCTTTGATATACAGGCTTAAAACCAAGTGATGCCCACGCGTGTATGGAATATCGCTGTGATATAATTATATAATTCCAACAGTAATTTTTGACACAACTCTGTGATAGAGCAATCTTCAAACAAACAAATGGACACAGTTTTAGCTCCTTCAACGGAGATTAAAATCCATGGAAGTATACCTTTTCCCCATAGTGATAAATTATGTAATAATTTAGCTACTAACATATGTACAGTTCACATGAAAACATCATAATTACTGACTACAGCAAATGGGGTACCGTAAAATACCGTGTAATATGCACGCCTAAAAAATATGTATCGTGTCAATAATTGTATAAGAGGGAAATGATAATGGAATTGATGATACATTAAAATATACTGGTTAAATAGTGTATACCATCAACACAACCACAAGCGATGAATATAACGCTGCAAATGTATACAGTATATATACAAATATTTACAAGTTTAAAGTAACTGAAAACATAGTAATAAATTACTATTCACGCCTACGCGGCACAATAATGTTTATTAGATGTGTGAGAATTCAGGCAAACAGGCTGAACTTTGACATGAACTTTGTATGTACTCATCGTAATGAGACATACTGACGCAACACTTTGTGTGTATGGAGTAATGACGAAATATTTTGTATGTACACTGTTTAATGGCGAGACAAATTGACGAAACACTTCGTGTGTACACTGTTTAATAGCCAGATATACTGATGCATCACTTTGTGTGTACACTATTTATTGGCGAGAAACACAGATGCACCACTTTGTGTACAATGTTTATTGGCGAGACATACTGACGCAGCACTTTGTGTGTACACTGTTTCATGACGAAATACACTGAGGCAACATGGAGTGTATTCTAAACAATGACGTTAACAAACTGCTGGGACACAATGCGTTCGCTTGGCAGTAATGTATACATACAAATCAGTAGCATGACATAAATGTAACAAACAAACCGACGTTTCCAATTCACACTTCGTCAACAATCATCAATGTAGCAGCCCGAGTTTGTGTTCAGAAAAATAGCTATTATGCCAATGGCTACTTTCCTAATATTTTATTTTTGACTGGGTTTATTTCTTCAGCGTCTTTGTTAATTCTTCTTCCAGCGTCTATTCCTGGAGTATACAATGGGAAACATGACTCCCCAATTCTCTCTGTCATTTGATATTTTAACGACATCTGTATTATTTGTTGTCCGTCTGCTCAAACTGTTCACATATACCTTTACCTTTTTCTGCCTGCCCGTTACTCATGTCTAATATCCCCTTCACACGGCTAATTTATTTATGTATTACACCTCTTATATTAATGCCGCTCCTGTTGCGATTGGGTTACGGACCTAATTCATAATCTCGCATATCATGTTCGAAACAGTTGCGAGGGATTTGGCCGCAGCCCGCCTTGCGTTGGTTTTCATGCATTGGTACGCGCATATTAGGAGAAATTGGAGAATGTCGTGACAACGGGAAAGTTGGGTGGGGAGAGAGGCCAAGAGAGAAGACAGTTTAACATCAAGGCATGGATGTACGTCGGTATCATTAATGACTTGCAGTAAATGAGACTGAAGTCTGTGGACAGACATGATCGCCAACGCCACACTGATTGATGAAGATAGTAGATAATCACGCTTTACACACCCTTTGTATAAAGTTGGTGAGTATGCTAGACTATAGTAGACAGTCAATACTCATGCTCTGCGCACACTAATAGAAAGGTCGCCAGTATGCTAGACTATAGTAGGCCATCAGTACCCATGACCTGCACACACTAAGAGAAAGGTTGTCAGTATGCTAAAGTAGACCATCAGCATCCATGCCTTGCCACACTATAGTCTATCCAGAAATGAATGCTTTCATTCACGATCAATTATTTTGAAAACTGTTGCATCGTTATGGAATTTTTCCTGCCGTCTTACATTTACCCCCACCCAAGGAATACGTCTTTGATAGGTCCAAAAGCAACTTAAATCACGGCAAGCGGCGATATTTCTTTGATGTTTTGGTGAAAAAAACTAGTGATTTCTCGCTAACAAACTTGTTTTACAGTAAAAACTACGCGAGGTTCTTGTAATAAGGCCGATCCCATGCCCCACGAGAAAATTAACTATTCAACGCTAATGTTTCCGTGTGAAGACGTAATACATTTAATAATGTGCACTTCATCTCTAACCCGTAAATTATATACCGCATATAAACAAACTTTGAAATCTGCTGTACAATCTACAGAACAAACAATTTTTTTGTTGGGTGGATATAATGATAAGGTTGTATGCTAAATCTCATAATTTACCCTCAGTTGGTTACTGAGATATGGAATTTTATATTGGGGCAGACAAAAGTAAACATACTATAATAGAAAGGTCGCAAGTATGCTAGACTATAGTAGACGATCAGTACCCATGCCTTGCACATCCTGTGTGAATATTTAGTCAGCAAGCTAAACTATAGCACAATCTGTACACCCTGTGCAGATAGCTCGCCAGTAAGCTCTAAATAAGACTACTGCTTATCTATCGACATGAAGATACGTCACCACAAATTTCTGATTGCATCATTTGGTGTACAGTAAACAAATCGACAATTGGATGGAGAATGGAGGCAGAGGACCAAACAACTGGAAACCAGGCCACAACCAGCTTGAGTCTTTGAATTCTAGGAAATTCTCGAAGAGACACATGTAAATCCCAGATCTTTGCCGCCTGAATGAAAGGAAACCTGGAGTTTACATCGCGGTATGTCTCATTAGCCCAGAACAACCCTTACAAGGACACAATACTGCCTTAAGAAAATGCTTGCTAAACCAATGCGGACATGTGAAGCTGATATTGTAAATGATAATAATCATATATCGCGCAATACCTAACGATAATCACACTTTTCAGTCATTACAAAAGAAACGAAAATAAACGTCATTATCTGATATGCTCCTGGATATTTCAAAACATGTTTTAGACATGACTGGTATATCTATTATTATAGTTCATGACGTGTGGCGCTGGTCCCCATATCCGCTCACAGCCAAGAACCGCTCGTGAAGCGCTGCAACAACATTATTATTACAATAGACTGTCAATATTGATCCAGCGGTGCTTGGGTCTCGCCCGTCGGCCCGGTGCCACATATTGATAACTACAAACGTCGGCCCGGTGCCACATAGTGATAACTACAAACGTCGGCATCTGTCTACTATATTCCACGGATAACGTTCAACAGCGCGCCGCCATCAAGGCGGTGCCAGGTTACTGATATCTCCGGGTTACTACATCTTGCATGACCTTCGCTGAACGTTGAGTTCAACCCCAACTTCAGGCTGATTTACTATATAATATTACGTGAAAACGATTACAAATCAATCAATCAATCAATCATGTGCCATGCCGGAAAGCGTGGGCGGTCATGATTCGCCATTGCACTCGATCACCAGAGTCGTGGATCAGCTCAGTGTTCCTGTCTCGTCCATGCCATGTGGCCAAGCCATCCAGGTATTTTCCTCTCGGTCTTCCTCTTGGTCTGTTCCCTTCGATCTTGCCAGCTGTCACTAAGTTCTCCAGTCCATTTCTTCTCATAACATGTCCAAAAAATTTTGACTGTCTACGTCTAATTTCTCTAATCAATCTACGATTTTCATTTGTCTCTTGTAGTACTTGGTCATTGGTTTTTCTATCTGTCCATGGTATTCTTTGCATTTTCCTCAGAAACCACATTTCTGCAGCCATCAGATGTTTTTCAGCTTGACTGCACATTGTCCAAGTTTCACATCCATACAAAAGAACAGGCTCTATGTATCCCCTCAACACTCTTTTTCTCGTTTCAATTGACATCATTTTATTGGTCAGAATGTTTTTCATCTTGCTAAAGGCTACTTTCGCAATGGCGATTCTTGTTCTAATCTCTTCAAGGCATCTGCCATCAGATGTTATGACTGTTCCGAGATAATTGAACCGATTCACTTGTTGAAGAATATTCCCATTTACTTGTATATTACATTGTGGTACTTCGTTCTTCCTAGTGACGACCATAACCTGTGTCTTCCTACAATTTAATTCCAACCCCAGCTGCTCACTGTGTACAACCACAGCGTCTACTAATTGTTGCAGATCCTGTGCATTGTCTGCAATCAATACTGTATCATCTGCATATCTAATGTTATTTATGTTTCGTCCTCCAATGCTGATTCCATTTAGGTCTTCTACATTTCTGAAAATATTTTCACTGTATAGGGAAAAAAGATCTGGAGACATTACACATCCCTGCCTAACACCTCTCTTAATAGGTTGGTATTGTCCTACTTCATTATCAATTCTTATGGCAGCTTGTTGTTTCCAATATATGTTTTTTATAAGTCTAATGTCTTTCCCATCAATTTGTAGATCTGCAAGCATATCCACAATGTTGACATGTCTAACTCTATCAAAAGCCTTTGTGTAGTCAATAAAGCAAAGATGTATATCCTTGTTTACTTCTAAAGCACGTTCAATAACTGTTCGCAGCATATACACAGCATTTACTGTACCCTTTCCTTCTACAAAACCACATTGTTCTTCCCCTATTTCAGGTTGTATTTTCTTCCTCACTCTTTGCATGATAATTCGTAACAAAATCTTTGTGATGTGACTCATTATACTAATTGTTCTATGTTGATCACATTCTAAGGTTCCTGATTTCTTTGGGATTGCAATAAATACAGAATTACATAATTCAGAAGGTATATCTCCAGTATCATATAATGTGTTCAGCAGTCTAGTGACTTGCTCTAGTCCAAATTCTTCTAAAGCTTTAATCATTTCTGTTGTGATGTTATCTGCACCGGGGGCCTTGCCAGCTTTCATATGCTTAAGAACATTTTGAACCTCCATCTTTAAAATTGCTGGTCCTTCATTATTAAATCTAATAGCATACTGTTCCTCTCTGTTATCATTATACAGGTCTTTCACATAATCTGTCCATACATGTAGAATCTGATCTTTTTCTATTATGATTTTGCCATCTTTAGTTTTTAGACAGCCTGTTGATGTACTTGTTCTTTTATTAGTAAGTTCCTGAATTCTTTTGTGCACTAATTTGGTATTTTGACTGTTGTGTTGTTTTTCAATTTCTAAGCACTTTTCCTCAAGCCATGATTCTTTTGCCTTCCTACATAATATTCTGACTTGTCTGTGAATTTCTTCATATTTGGCAGGATTATTTTGTTGAGTCTTCTTGTTTCCATTAAGTGTAAAATTTCCTCAGTCATCCATTTCTTACGACCCACCTTCTTTAATTTTGGAATAGTTGTTTCTGCAGCCACATTGATTGAATTCTTTAACATTTCCCATTGATCATCCACATCCTGGAATAGGATCTCTAGATCAGACAATATTTCAAATCTGTTCTGTACTTCTATGTTGAATTTGTTTTGTATTTCCTTGTCATTACTCAATGTACACAAATCATATTTAGTGTTCCCTGTTGTATACTTGACTTTCTTCAACTTTATCCTCAATGTTCCTGTGAGTAATCTGTGGTCACTATAACAATCAGCACTGGGAACTGTTTTTGCTACTGTTAGGGCGTTTCTAAATCTTCTGCTAATGAGAATGTAGTCAATCTGGTTTCTAATCCTGCTATCAGGACTCCTCCATGTCCATAATCTTCTAGGGTGTTGTTTGAACCAGGTGTTTCCTACAATCATTTCCTGTTCTTTTGCCCACTCTACTAGTCTGTATCCTCTTTCATTTCTCTCTCCTAAACCATAGTTTCCTACTGTGTATCTATCCCCTTGATTTCCTACTTTTGCATTGAAGTCCCCTATTATGATGTTTATTTCTGAATTTTTACATTTCTTTAAGGCAGACTCTATGTCATTATAAAATTCCTCTACACTATCTTCACTAGACTCTCCTGTTGGGGCATATACTTGAATAACATTTATGTTAAAAGGTCTGCCACTCAATTTAACTAGTAATACTCTGTCCGACACGGCCCAATATCCCTGAACAGACGTTGATGTTTTCCGGTCCAAAATTATTGCCACTCCCCTATGTCGATCCTCACCTCCAGAATAAATAATCTTAAAATCTTTATGTATCTTGATGCCTGCTCCTGTCCATCTCGTTTCGCACATACCTAATATATTAATTTTTTCTCTTTGAATTTCTTGTGTTATGTTCTCTAATGTTCCGTCGTTGTTTAACGTCCTAACGTTCCATGTTCCTAATTTTAATGTCTCTGTCCTTGTCTTGCGATGATCAGTCTTTAAGCGAATCATAATAAACTAGGCAATTTCAAAGAGGTAGTTTGCCGTTGCTTTCCTCTATGGCAGTGACCATACTGGCCAGGTGACCGCAATCAGTGTCTCTCGAAAGAGAGAAAGCTTGCCGTCGCGAAACTCGAGACCATAACCAACAAATATCTGTCGGCTGCCCTCATAATTTCATCCACAACCTGCCTTCCGTGGCTTCTTTTGAACACTTCCAATTAACGAACACGAAATAACATCACATAATCCAAAGGAAAAACACTATCCACACGAATTTCCATAGGGAATCCACAGAAAAACACTGAACAGCGTCTCCCTCAAGACAACGAGTCATCGCGTCGCCATTATACCGGAAGTATCACTCGATTACAAGATTACAAATAAACTACAAATATTCAATAACTGATGACGGCTCAAAACAGAAGGAATAAAATGGTATGATAAAATCACCAATGTGGAGCTCACGGAGAGAACTAGACACATACCAATGAACCAAGTGTTACAGGAGAAGTAAGAGCTAGATATTAGCAGTGAGTTACAGGAACGAACAGCATCTAACCGTACATCTGCTGAGGGAGACCGAGTACGTACAAGTTTGCCTATAGTGCTAAGATTGTCATTCTTCATACACCACAAAACATTATCAACAGTTCATCTGTGGAGGTAACAGAATTAGCCAGAAAGCCAAAGAATTAGCCGGGCAAATCAATGATTTAACCGGGCAAGTAATATAATTAGCCGGACAAGTAATATAATTAGCCGGGCAAGTAATATCTTTAGCCAGGCAAGTTACAGAATTAGCCGGCAAAGTAACAATTAGCCAGCAAGTCACAGAATTAGCCGGGCAAGTAATATAATTATTAGCCGGGCAAGTCACAGAATTAGCCGGGCAAGTAATATAATTATTAGCCGGGCAAGTTACAGAATTAGCTGGCAAAGTAACAATTAGCCAGCAAGTCACAGAATTAGCTGGACAAATCAATGATTTAGCCCGGCAAGTTAAAGATTTAGCTGGACAAGTCACAGAATTAGCCGGGCAAGTCACAGAATTAGCCGGACAAATAATAGAATTAGCCGGGTAAGTCACAGAATTAGCCAGACAACTAATAGAATTAGCCAGACAACTAATAGAATTAGCCAGACAAATAATAGAATTAGCCAGACAAATAATAGAATTAGCCAGACAAATAATAGAATTAGCCAGACAAATAATAGAATTAGCCAGACAAATAATAGAATTAGCCGCTGCTAACCACTAGAAAATTAAGTGCCAGCCGAACAAGTAACAACCTGACAGTAACAAGAACTATACACTTAAGACAAACATGCTAATTAACAACAGCCTCGCAGAAAGCAATATCAATTGGGAAACTCTTTGAGGCCACAAAGACAGTTCAAAAATAAACATACATATATTGTTTGCCTCTCACAGAAATAGAAGAAAGAAGTACAGACTATAAGAAGCACAAGACAACATAGCAATTAAAATCTATTCTGACATTAGGTCATATACCGTGGGCAACCCATAGACCCAGGGTTTATGTGGATTTTAGACCTGGCTACAGAAGACACATTTTCTGGGGTGTCTAATTTTTCATGCGTCGAAGTCCATTGTTCCTGCAGCGAAGCGATGTCGTCATTTGGAGGTGACAGATTCGAATCCCGGTCGGTGACTATAGCTATCAATTGTTATGTCTAGTGCGTTCACTAAGCTCTACTTCTATAAGTGCTAAACAATACAATGCATGTTTATGAACTGGCAGAAAGCAACAATGGCCGAACAAGCAACCCGCAACAAGTGAAACGAAATCGTTATCATACAGTAGATTCACAAGTGACGACGAAATGTGTTACGCCAGTTATCTTCGTATCTTGAAACAAGAGATTCATTATAACATAAATAGGACCTAATGTCATAATGCTGCAGTGATGTGGGGGGGGGGGGGGGGGGAG